>CP092092.1:977500-1222500 GCA_029203775.1 Neoneuromus ignobilis
ACGGAAGAACCATCCGCCCGTACCTAAACCGTTCCGACGACGTCGACCCACGTTCGGCGACTTCGACGCGACGAAATCTCCTCGGGCCGACGCACGTACGTGCACGGTCGCTGTTCGACGCTCGGTTGCTGATGCTCCTCGCCGACGTCACGACATTGTCGTCTCGACGACTCGTGCTTTGTCCACGGTTCGGTCGTTTCCTGTTCTAGACGTCGATTGCGTCGCGCGCGATACACACAGACGGCTCGGTCGACAACAGAAGCGGCTGGTAGCAATCGCGGACGTACGCCGGTAGCGCAGTTTTATGGCGTTTGGCAAGGCGTCGCCGGCCGTACACTGAAAGCGGGCGGCGTCGCAACGTCCGCACCGCGACCATTGAGCATGCGTCGAACGCGCGATCGCCACGTCCGACGCCGCCGCGTCCCGCGCGAACATGCGCGACGCGACGGTACCGCGTCGTGACGGATTTACGTCAAACGTACGCAAGTCGGACCGTGTATGTCGGCGGCGTCGACGTCAACGGTGCAACGACGATGGACGAAACTGTGTACATGTTCAGAAAAGTGCTTAAATTCGAAAAAAAATCAGAAAACGGAAGCGTTGGACGCGATTGAATATTGACTAATATATTACGGTTTTTTTTTAATCCTGCTCTCGAAAATTTTATATTTAATAACAAATATCTTTATTAACATATAAAACAAGTCGATAATTTTTAATGTCAATTTCATTAATATATATATATATATATATACCAATACAGAATCATCCTTTTTTCTATCCACCGTTGGATAAACGTCTCACCTAAAACATTTCACTTCCACTAAATTTTGTTACTGGTCATAATTTTGATAAATTTGGAATCTTAACTTACCAGATTAATAATCTTACTAGCGTGTTTATGAGTATCTCTTACTTTTTGAGGGAGCATTTTCTAAGTTTTCACTGCATAATTAGACCTACCAATATTCAAAAAATATCTCAGTTCCTTTTCTTAGAATCTCATTTATACTTTCTCCACATTTTGAGACAGTAAAGTAAGAATTTAAAGAATCTACATAAACACACACACACACACACACACACATATATATATATATATATATATATATGTATATTTAATACTAAACACAAAATGAAACAAAATTTTCTGTTAGCCCAACGAAACATGAGAAGTGCCATATTAGAAATATCTAAACGTCATTGGAGAATATGAAAATGTAAACAAATGTATTTATAAAAGTGTTTAATAATTAATTACTGTTAATTTTTCTAAATTATTTTTTTTAGTTTTTTCTAAATTAATTACTGATAAAAATATACTAAAAAATTTTACTTAAAATTTTTTAGTATATTTTTATCTTCAAATATTAATATTATAAATAGCCATCATCAAAATCACAAAATTGATATATACAATAACTAAGCACTAATTAATTCTAGGATACATAAAAACTTGCAATATTGTATATTGAATATGGAGAATTTAATTTCAGTCTTGTATTTTATATTTAAATGATTTTATTTCAATAAAGTTAAATAAATTCTTACCAATTGTAAAAATGCTTTTAAAATAAATCATTGAAACATTTACGAAAATAAATAAAAATTACAAATTTTACTAGTGTATAATGTACTGATAATAATTTTGATATGACTGTCTAATAATTAGCATATCTGTTAATAATTAGAACAATGAATAAACACTTTTTAAAAAAATCTTATAGTACTAGAATAAATGAGTCGTTTGTATAAAACTATAATTTAAAATTCATATCTGATTTCTGTACGATATTTAAATTTTTCAAAACGTTAATCACAGACTTGTACCAAACTGTTATCACGAAAAAATTCCAAGAATTATAAACCTTTTAAATTGAGTTTAATTATCGTAGGTGAAACGTCGAGTTCTAATTACAAGTCGTTACAAGATTCGAAATTCTTTCTCTCTCTCATCATAATTACATATCCATACGTGTCGTATATACGTACGTACGTACGTACGTATGTATGTATGTACATTGAACGAGACCAGTTCTTCGTTCAACAAGTCGGAAATACCAACATCGACGGTCGCGGTTTTGACGTGACACGCGTCGTATAACGACAACGGGCCGCCCCACCGGCCGACGCTCCGGCCGCGCCCCGCACCACGGTTTCGTCGCCGCTCCGACCACACGTCGCGGTGCGTCGTCGTACGCTGGCCCAAGTTCGAACTCTGTACACTTCGTTTTAAATTATTCTGAACAACATTTTACATGTTTACGATCAATTTTCAGTACACTGTTAAGGACGCCGTACGGATGACTGCTCATTGAAATGTAACTGTGTTATTTCAAATTTCAATTAAAACGTGTAATTGACCTATAAACTAAATACTTGGTCCCTACGTATTATATACAAACATATATATATATATATATATATATATATATATATATATATATATATATATATACATAGACGTAAATTTGTACAGAAATATTCTTTGTTTCAATAGATTTCTATAGTTTCATTCATCTGTTCGTCATTGTTCACTACACTGATTATTAATTGAAATCATTTCATATTTTATATAATATGTTTTAATTAATAAATTCGATTGAATAACAATTTCGAAAATATTTGAATCAATAATCAGAGAAACGGAAAAACTCTCACTCAAATTATATACTGTTTGAGTAATTTCCTTACTTCATTAGATGTTTTATTAACACATTTACTGCTGAACAAAATTCCTAATTCAGTCACATTTGCCTGAATAAAATTTCTATTCTTAAGAACACACTAAAATTTGACAGAATTTTTCCTGCGAACAAAAATCTGTAAACAAAAAATCTCGACATAATTTAAAAACGCATTCGTCTTACATAGTAAAATATTTTATTGTGAATAGTAAACTAAATCTCATACGATATCAAATGTACAAAACAATATATAAATTGTTCAAATCAATAAATCGTTCTTGAATCTTGAAATTTGACCTCATTTGAAAATTGAGCTATTGTATCATTCAAATGATTTCAACTCACGTCCAATATCTCTCCGGTCATAAATACACCAATACACGAAATAATCACCGGAGCTTAGTACCAAGTCTCTACGTCCGACCGACGCTGTTCGAAAATTCTCTCCGATTTATCAAACACTCGACGCGCATTTTTCTATTCGTCGAAGAACAGGTGGTTCGGTCGCGACGACGTCGGCATGGAAGTAAATGTTGGATCGTGGAATGATAATTTCGCACGGAATACGATGTGACAGATACAGCTTCCGCATCAGTATCTGTCTTCCGTCCTAATTGGTTATTTTCGTACCGTGCGAGTCGAAATTCTTGGCTGGTCGTATGTCGTTGTCGACGCAGAGAAACGAAAATGCACAAATGCCACGTCGTGAAAGGTATTTATTTAAATACCGACGTCAAGAAGAATTCGTTCCGATAATTGTTTTCAGCGAGTTTTAAAACGTACAGACGATTCGTCGAGTTTTCAATTCTGTTTCGTTATTATTTACTTTTGTGTTTAAATCTAATTGTAGTTATACGTTTTTGATTTTTTTAATAAATGTTAAAGGGGATGATATTTGTTTTAAATAACTGGAATATTAATTCAGAAAATAATATGAAGAATACAAATTAATTTCAAAAAAAATTCTAATAGTATCATAAAATATGTATATATATATATATAGAGAGAGAGAGAGAGAAAGAGAGAGAGAGTGATCCAAATGAAACTGAAAGATACTGAAGAACAAACCAGTAAATTTAAAGTTAGACATACATTTACTTGCTTACTATTATTTACCTTCCTTTAGTATCATTCAGTCAGCCCACCAATATAATAATTAAAAATATTATCAAAAAAATTCCAATTATTGCCTGGGATGTATGATTGACAGAAATGAATTAAAAAGCTAGAAGATTCAATCGAGATTACACCAAAATAGACGAATAATCTGCAGCTTGAACTACATTTGATGAGATTGACATTTTCGATGAGAACTAAGTTATATATTAGAAGATCTCTAATAGAGTCTTGTTCTATGAATGGAAATAAATTGAGAATCTTGATAAAGAGGACAGAGATCAACTTATAACTATGAAAATATTTTACCTTCAACAAATGTTAGATTATATTAGAATATTCGAAATAAAGAATTTGGAAAATTATTTAAAATGGAAGAAACGATAGTGGAGCGAATTCTTTTAACAATTTAATAAATTTTTATGATATTGATTAATTTGTATTAAATAAAGTATGTCATATAAAAATCATATATAAGGATTAATGAAAATTTCAACAATTCAATATCTGCCAATTTAATAACTAAAAACCACTCAAAAAAAATATAAAACCAGAAAAACCACGACAGATAATATAAAAAGACAATACAATATTATAATTCGCATATATAAAAACAAATGTCATTTTAATTTCGCAACATATCTGAAATTTTAGTAAAAATTAATTAAAAATGATCATACCTTTCATTTATATAAAAGATATTGTGTATATATATATATATATATATATACGTGCATGTATGTGTGTGTGTGTTTGTTTGTTTACACCGGTTCTCCATGAAGCCAAGAATCTTCGTGTACACAAAGGAAACCCGATATCGTAGCGGCACTCGATGCGCAACTGCGTAAGCCTCTAATTACAAGTATATATGACAAAAAGTAACGATCATTTTAACAAATAAAGGGTAATGTCAATTAAAACGAAATTGTTACAGTGAATATAGGCGGAGATAAGAAGAACAAAAACGAAAAGATCTCACAAAGAATGTCACGGAGTGTGCTCTCGGTTTATTAAATATAATACGGCCGTCGTCGCTTCTACACACACACAAAGATATATATATATATATATATATATATATATATATACATATATACTACATAGCAATACACTCTCGTTGGTCCTGTTTCATTCAAACGGCGGGGTTCACTTTCAAAGGAACTTGTTTTCGACAATTTCTCGGTTCATATATATCATCTATGTTTTATATATATATATATATATATTCTTTATAAAATGTATGATCTCATGATTATTAAGAGTCCTTATCCAATTTTCTGTTTTTCAGTTAACTCTTCGATATTTCTTATAGTCACAAAAAATGTTAAAAAAATGCGAGAAATATTTTTTAAATTGTTAATATTTTAAATTTAATAAAACATCTTATTATTAATGGTAACTATTTAGTGGCCTGCAACTGAATTAATTATTTATTCATTTCTTTTATAGAAGTACTGTTCCCAGATGGAGAAAATACATCAACAATTACGCATTAAGCAACCTATATTGTCCAACAGCCATGCACGTCTATGTCTCTACAGCCCATTGGGTCAGCAGCTTTAAAGTACCTACCTACAAGGAAGTATCAGACCCTCACTTCACGAATTCCTGGATCGTCGTTGAGTTAGGAACTATTATATTGTGGAGAATTTCTGTGTCCTCCGTGGGACTGTTACGCGACGTTTATCCAACGGAGTTCCAGGCGTTATAGCGTTTTCTTACTAATCAAATTTTTTCAGTGACCTCACTTGTGAATTCGTAGTCGTTTCCAACAGTACAATCAGACAAGGCCGTTTCTGCTTGCTATATTCCACAACGAAATCAATTGTCTCTATAACACTAATAAGTGCGTTTTCGCTGGCATCCACTCTACCGTAGAGTCGACATGCCTATCCGCGAACAATCTCGTCAATAATCGGGAGATGGAGGTTCCAATATAGAGTGATGTTTCGTACAAAATATTCCTCTTCTATTAAAGGCCAAATGCATTTATTTTGTAATACCTGAATCATCTTGAAGCAACAGGCATGGAGTTGTACTATTTCATGAAATAGCTCGACCACATGTTTCAAGAACAACCGTGCAGAAAGTTCACCAGTTGAGATATAAGACTTTTCCACATACATCATATTTTCTAAATCTCTCGTGAACAAACTAATAATTTTTTAAACGTTTCTTACATTTTTTTGTCGGAAAAAAATTTAACAATAAAGAATCAGTAAAAAAAGTCTTTATGGAATGTATTTAAATGTGAAAATTCGATTTTCTACAAAACTGTCATAAATGTACTTGTATCTCGTTGAAAAAAGTATATTTTATTTGATTGTGCTTATTTTGATTACCAACAAATATTTTTAAAAAAGCTGTAAATGTTTGAAGTTTCATTAGAAACTCCGCTATTTTATATACAACAACTTGATGTTAAAAAAATATTAATTCGCTATTTTAAACAGGTTTATCACTGTTATTATAAATAATAAATCTGTACAACAACTCTTTTTTCTTCGATATTGTCGAGCGTAGTTGAAACTTGAAAATGTCTAGTACGAGCTCGAACACATAAACCATTTATTCTATAAAAATATAACGTTAACTAACGTCGAGAAGTTGAATCGCAATACGTTCAACAGTGTTGTGCAATTCAACGAGGTCTTACAATAGAATAGACTACTCGCAGAAACCTTATTTCAACTGCCTGTCAGAAGACTTTTATGTTTCTCCTCCAGTTTTCTTTTATACTCGCGCGAGTGTGTATGTATGTAGAGTTTTTTGTGCTCGTTTTCTTCGTCCGTCAGATCCCCGCCCGCGCGTTCAGAATATCGACATGTACACAATTCAGAACGTGTATGTGGCGGAAAAACGAGCACATATTGTTGAATACGCGTCAATTGAAATTTGTATTCATGCGTCTAGGAAACTTGTGGCTTCGGCCGTCGAGGAAAACGACGTGCGAGACAGCAGATACAAGTTTAATGGGAAAATTGGGAATGCGCGTACAGTTTTCTAGATTCCGGACGAGGTTTTTTTTGTTATTCCGTATGTGCGAGCGAGCGAGTGTGGACCGACGATCGCGTTACATTTTTTCCGAACTTATTTACATAATGGACTTCGATACATTAGTGGAACGAAAAGAAATGGCTTTCTTTTTGTTCGGGGAAAAAGTTGGCACGTTTGTAAGATTTTTTACAAGTTTTTTTTTGTACGGCAAGGAAATTAGTATCGTATGTTCTGAAAGACGTGATATGATTAGATATTTTTACTACTGTTTATTCTCTCGAAAACATTTCATTAATATGGTTAATAACTTATAGTGAATATAAATATACGAAGAATAGAAGAAATAAAATAAACGCTATCAAATTTTACAAAATTATTTTTATTCATGTATACGGTAAGAAATTAGAGCCAAAAATGATAGTGTGAAGCAAAAAATAATCTTAGTCCCTTCTTATTAATTATCCTCATAAATCAGATCACAAAAAAATATACATGATATAAAAGGAGAATTATAAAATGTAAATTCGAAAATAGAATGATAATTCTACATTCAAGCAGGCAATACATACTGGTTATATGTTTTCCACTTTAGGCTCAATTTATTTTACTTTTCATCATAGTATTCATTG
Source organism: Neoneuromus ignobilis (assembly GCA_029203775.1). Taxonomy (NCBI): domain Eukaryota; kingdom Metazoa; phylum Arthropoda; class Insecta; order Megaloptera; family Corydalidae; genus Neoneuromus; species Neoneuromus ignobilis. Next base: position 984,930 of record CP092092.1, read on the forward strand.
TTTAAAATGTTACCTTCGTTGCTCACGATATAAATCTCTGGTCTTAAGTCACCATCATATCATATAATTATATATATATATATATATATATATATATATTTATGTGTGTGTGTACATATGATTTTTCCTAACCACAATTCCCTCGACATCAAACACATAATCTAACGTTATGAAGCATTATAGGATAATGGTTGCATTTTAAAGAGAATAGAGGGAAAAAATTAAACGACGTCGCATTAGCACCCTTCGAAAATCAGTGTTTTACTGGTTGTAAGGAGAACACATAAAATGGAACGTTTACGATGTTGTGGATGCGGGATTCGCGAGCGTCGGTTCGAGCCACTGTTCATCCTTGCGCTTCTGCGTCACGTCGTAAAAATCACTGCAGTGATTATTATTATTATTACTGTTCTAGGGCAATGGTTCGACGCCATACTGTTGCTATTTGCAGCTCGGTTGACATTTTTGTAACGTACTTGTGCTATAACAATTTGTATTCAGTCGTTGTGTGATGATTGTGCAGTATGCACTTTTTTTGCTCGTTTTTAATTTATTTAGAACAAGCGATTTAGAGAACAAAATGTTTGGTTATCACTTTATCGCTTCAATAATTAAAACATGACATTGTCAAGTGGTAGATTTTGAAATATTATTATTCAATGATAATGGAATAACCAAAGAAGCATCAAGAAATATTAATGAAGAAAAAAATAGTTAATACAACTTTAAAAAATATTTATAGAATTGGAGTAATGTGTTTTGTATATATTGGATTGATGAAAAAAGAATATTGGATTTTTGTAGTAGATGGCCTTTTTTATTTTTCCAATACAAAAAACTGTTACTAACTTATAATATATATATATATATATATATATATATATATATATAAGTTTTAACAATCTTTACCTAGTTCATAATTGGACTAAATAAAAGTAAATATTAAAAAAAAACGGTCAGAACTTATCAATATAAAAGGAATAATCTTCCACTAAGACAACATGAAACAACACATATCTTTGCAGACTTGGCAAAAATTAAAAAGCTGAGTTCTCATCCATCTACTATATTCGCCTAATCTTACACCTTTGGATTAATAGTTTTAATCTGTGCCAAATTTATTTGATGATAAAAATTTTAATTCTCTAGAGACCTAGAGAATACACCTATTAAGATTTTATTTTTTACCATGAAATATGGGTATTTCTGGGGGAATGAAATTATGAGTTTACTTACGAAATGGCAAAAGGTTATGAATCAAAATAGTCAAATTATGGTTTAGTAAATTTTCTTATATTATTCGAAAAACTAATTATTGCTTCTTAATGAAAAAAATGACATTAAAAAAAACTGACTACAGTTTCTTACTGAAAAATCTGATATTACTTTTTGGTCGACCCAATATTAAACATTTACTCAATTTATTAAAGAACATTTTTTATGCAACATCATTTTTACTAACTACCCCCTCGTACTCATCCACTGACTTATACATAGACATACACATATGAAAATTCTCTGAAAGTTATGAAACGATGTGACATACTTTTCCGTCCGTGCATGTTATGACCGCATTTAATCACAAGAGCCGTTTATTTCGTCCAGGTGACCAATAAACGAGACCTTGACATGCTGAACAATACACTGGACGTAATCATTTTTCAAACACGTTTTAATCATTTCAGCAGTTGAATCGAATGTATTTGTATATGTTTTTTTCCAGTAACTGTTGCGTTATTTATATACGTAATTTTCATGAAAAAAACGCTAAAGAAATTCAAATATGTAAAAATTAACAAAGCATTTCGACCGGTGACAAAAAAATGTATGTAGATGAATAGTATTGTGATTTAATAATATAAATAGTATTTTGAAAGTTTCAGTTTTGATAAATTTGAAAGTATAAAATTTAAACGTGAATTTTATGTTCGATTATATGCGAATAAATTCCATTGCGAAACTTTAAACGATCTCCGTACGAAAATGAATCGAGCCAATTTTAAATCTTTGAACTTTTCTTTCACCGACATCAACAGCACCGAACATATAATAGACTTCTTTATTTATTCGTATCATTTAACATTACGTCGATGAATAGAACGAAAGTAAATATTGATAGTATTCCTTTCACAAATATTGGAATATTTCCAGGAAGAAAAAAATGTCGAATCTACTAGACGGGAGACTGAAAAGCTCGAACGGAAAAACACACAAATCGCTTCGAGAAAAATCTACAATCTGCACGTGTATAAAATCTTCGACCGCATCGAACCGACGACGTAATATTAATTGTGTTGTACCGAACTCGCGACTACTAATCAACAGAAATCGTCGGTTCTGAATATCGGCGTTGTCGGCGTCGACGCCGCTCGACGAGTTTTCGTGCAATCAGGTATGTAAATTGTTTGATAGTTTGTTGATGTTGAATTAGAAGTCGGACGTTTCGCATTGATTAACTAACCGATGGTCGGACGGGTTATGGGCATTGTTATTATTCGACTGCAGCCGAGTTCACAGATAACTGAACTGGATTGTTTCGACAGTCGGTAGATAGACAGATATCGTCCGAGCTGAAGCACCAATCGTAAATGTTGTCGAGAACTATTTGACACACTAGTAGTTTCGATTAGGGTTGAAAATATTGTATTGTGTATTTGTGTATACCCACTTATTGTGTCGTATGAACTGACGTTCGACACTACTACATCGATTGTTCATAAAAGTGCACTTGTGTTCCGTATGAAACAAACATCAGAACACTTCAAATCGATCATTGTCGACAAATATTAATAGAAAAACGAGCATAACAAATCAGTTGTGTCCTTTTTTCTCATTTAATAACAATTATTTTAATCCCATCACAACGAGGAAATATCTTTACTAATTATCGATTTTCTTTTTAAATCTAAATGTTGAACAAGTCATTGATTCAAATATTTGTAAAAAAAAACAAAGTTCTCTATCTCATTGACAGATTGAATAATAATAATAATACGCACATACTTTAGCAAATAAAACCCTTGTAGAATGTTACCTACTTTGGTAATACTAACCTAATTGAACTTTTCTTGTCAAGGTTTTCTGACGATTATTTTTTATGAAATGATACTGATAATCCTAGGATCAACCTTTAATAATTTTGAAAAATTTTGAGGTTATTATATGTGGATCTCATATACAGCTGTACTTAAGCAAAAATCTCACCAGACCTTAATATACTTTTTCTTAAACAACTGTACTATAGCTCTTAATTGTTTTTTGTGTAAAATTTCAAATAATCTCCTAAAAAACAATCTTTTCCTATAAACAAATATTTTTTATAAATGATTTTTTATTCGAAAGAAAACAACAATTTGAATCAAAATTACATTTTTTCTAATTTTTAAATTAACGTGATAAAAAAATCAAAAATCAAAACGTTAATTTTCAATAATCTTTTACTGTTTTTCAAGATGCATTTCTGTAAAATTTCCCTCAACGTTGAAACACGGAATTGATCAATAGTAATTACTGAAATAGAAAATCTCGAGATATTAAGGCAAGTGATTCATTTGTGTAACAGATTCAAGTTAGAAATGAAATATGACTCTAATTGATGACGTTCAGCTTCAAACGATTGATAGTATCTTCTTAGATCAAATATGATACGAGATTCGAGCGAAAACATAAACAATTTATTGAATAAATATTTATCGTTCACAATTACCCGAAAAGAGAACCGTTCTCGACCGTCGACAAATCCAAAACATTACCATATTCGACGGTTCGATTCGTCGAAACGTTAATGGATTAAAAATAAATACGCCACGCGGTGAGAATCTCGGCCGAATAAAACAGAAATCTTATCCCTCCTCGTATAATAATACGTCCCGTGCGCTCTTTTACCGATGATTATTTACAGAATGTAATCCATCAATATCCGAACTGACAGATTATGTATTTGAACGAAACCCAACGGGAAAAAATCCATCCACACACACACACACACACACACACGCATACATACGTGCATGTACACACACGTACAGATCTTCGTCGAGGAAAGATTTTCTCCATTGTAATTGATTGAATGTATATGACCGGAGATAGTTTGAAGGTTTTTCTTGTTCGGTCGAATATGTTCTGTACAGTATTTGCATAAGATACGTAAACATTACGATGAAATTGATATGCGGACTTGTTTATTTTTTTATTTCGATGTTGAATGTAAAAAGCGTCCGTCCACACACAAAAAATAAATATTTTTGCATACATCCATATCATACATACACAAACACACACATATATACATATATATATATATATATATATATATATATATATATATATATAGATACATGAGTAGAAAAAGATACCTGATATATTTATATTTATCAACTCTACTTTTTTGAAATGTACAATCTGATTGAATTCGTCAAGTTATTTGCAATTAGGTCTAACTCCAAATTAAATCATTTGTAGTAAATGACATCAAGATGACACCATCAATAAAAGAGGATTAATGCAAGTCTTATTTTGACACTGCAAAAACCAGTAGCTACTTCTTAATATTTTTACAATTTTCCTATGTAAGCAACAACATTTTTATCTACACAAAAATGTCATAGAAAACATGAATCTGTCCAAGAGTTTTTTAAAAAAAAAAAACAATCAAAAATAACTATTGTTCGACGTTTAGATTATCTATGATTATACATAAAGTATATCTCAAATTTCCCTACTAAATATTCCAATTAAATATAATGTCAATTTATATAAAAAATTATTGTGAGAAATTGTTACAAATAAAATAACAGATAACCTCTCAAAATTGTATAGGTTTCGATAATTTTTAAATACCATGTGTTTTTAATAGTATTTCTTTCATTTGATAAATAGATTAAATGTATATACATGTCATAAAATACTATATATATTGGTATACATGTCCATAACCTCAGTTTCATGTTGATTTGATACATTTTTAAATACCACGTAGATGTAATGTAGTCTTATTTGTATGATTAATTACCTTAATATTATAATAGGAGATTATATAAATTAATATACTTACCAAAAATATCAATTTTATTACACTGAATAACACTCTTATTTAAACACAATTCACACACTGATTATAAATAACAATTACTAACAGAACAGTGACAAATATAGCAAATAAAATGTACTCTTCCTACTCAAGCATATTAAACCGACGTGATGGGCCTCACTACTCCTCTCCGTATGCTATATGCATACTAGAGTTTCGCTTCCGTTTCATGTAAAAATTTTATCCCAGCGCCACTAAAGAACTTTCACTTCAAAAATACATCTGTCCAGACGAGGTTGATTACTCAAATGAAATCTATATTACAATAGAAAATGTGTACTATCACCTCCATAGTATAGTATCAAGTGCTATTAATTAACATAAACATACATACAGTGTTGTTAATAACAGCGTAATGGTGAGAAAAGACCGAGGCACCTGTGGGGGAGAGTGTAAAAGTTTGAAACCAAAAGCCGCATGTTCTAAGTTCGAATCAGACAGAAATACTGAACAGACCGTGACGAATACTGTCGAACAGAGTGATCTCCATAGTATACACTTACGAATAGAACACTGATAATTCATTCTGTGTATAGACATATAAATAATTACTTTTTTCTGCGACACACTTAAATACAATTTTCAATTTGATGGAAAATGACATATCCCAGTTCTGTTAAATTCTGTAAATTAATTATATTACGCGATCTGATGTGGTGTCTTGAAACAATATTGATCAATTTTCATCGATTAAGTCAGTTTGTTGTGATCTTCGTTTTTCATGCAATATTTCTTGACAATTTATTTCTACAAAATATGCACATTTAAATATTTGTATACGGTATATACACATATAATATTATATATATATATATATATATATTATTCCGTGTTTCAGAGTGGAATTGAATATAACATTTTTAATTATACAAATGTTACATATACGTGAGAAATATGCTCTCCACTCTCATACATTATTAATACCAACTTCAATCCAACTACTCAAACTATATATATATATATAACATTTTTGTTGAGATACTTTACATATACATTGTAGCAAATAAATAAAAAAAATACTTATAATTTATATTATAAATGAATGAGAAAGAACTGTATCAATTTTGCACAAATTTAAATATAAAACTTTTCTGCTTGCAATAATATTTGAAAAAACACATCATTTCTCCTCTCCAGATTTTTTCTTCTTTTTATTCACTTATATGTATATATATATATATCTTTTTATGCATAGTAAATTAAAATTTATTTCTCGTTTTTTAAAAGTTAAATTGATTTTCTCATAACAGAGACGAAAATCTATTTACTTTATATATATATATATATATATATATATATATATATATATATATATATATATATAAAGTAAAAATAAACATTTACCAAGTATTCTTTATCAAATCGTTGTTGTATTCAATAAATAATCAAACGCAATCGTTATTGTCATAGGAAATAACACGAATATAAAAACATCTAACCGCCTTTCTGCCTTCTTCGTTCTTTTCTGCAAAGTTGACACGCGCTCGATTGATTTCCATTTTAATATTCGTTCGTCTAATCCGTCACTGAATCCTCGAAGACGAATCGACAGCTCGTTAATATTATTCTTCGACGATTAATCATTAACAATGAAATATTACAATTGGCGGACGAGCGAATTCGTCTACTTTGTATGTACAGAAACACGATTTTAAAAAAATCCGAAAACCGTTTAACATGCCGTCAGATATAAATTATGAAGCTATTATAGAACTCTGAACTATTTTCGTGACGTGAAATTCACGGTTTGAAGTGAGTGCTGCTACAGAATCAAAAGTGACTCGTGCGATTTATGTTGTTTCCATTGATTTTTATTTCATATTTTTATATATATATATATATATATATATATATATATATATATATATATTATTCTCATTCTTTGGAACGAAATTTTATTCTTCCAACTAAATTGACTATTGTAGGTTTTTTATATAAAAAAATTAAAAACTAGTCAGTAAATTTCAACCATTAATCAAATCAATAATGACAAAGTAGATTCGACCAACATGTGAAAACTAAACAAAATTTTGTTTATTTTTTCACTTTCCAGAACTTAGATACAAGTATATATATATATATATATATATATATGTATATATATATATATATATATATATATGTGTGTGTGTGTGTGTGTGTGTGTGTAATGAATATGAAATAAATAATACTAAATGATTCCATATTAACAAAGTAAATAACTGTGTAAGATTAAATTCTCGTGCAAATAAATAATCACTCCAACACCACAAGATGTTATAAAAGTATCCAATAATTACTATTTGTTTATAATATATTTTATTTTAATCAGTGGATGTTCAACTTATGAAAATCGATAAAGATATCAAAAAAAAATACTGAAAATACTTTTTTCATTACTCTAAATTACTTTTTTCTAATGAAAATTCTTCTTACCTCAACAACATACTTTTGTAATGAGTTTTGGAAATTTCATTCTAATCTATTTAATTTTTTAAAAATAAATAACTTCATCGATTTGAACTTTGAATAATTAAATAACAATTTACAGCTTTTTTGCTAGAGTCATTGTAGGACCTTTGCATCAGTTTCAATAGAAATTTTCTTGTCAGAGTAATTAAATAACATTTTTATTTAAATTAATGAATTTTTAGCTTACGAAAATTGATAAATATATCAAAAAAAAAACATCAAATACTGAAGAGATATTCTATCTGAAAAACCACGTTTCGATGTAAAATCCACAGGAATCGCATGCAATGTAAAGTACCCAAATCTTCTTTTCCTTCTACGTCCGGAAAACGACGTCTCCAGAGCACATCGTAGGCATTCGAGTCCCCGTACCGAATTACCGTTAATCTGTACACAGAGCGACTACACGTCTGACGACTGTTTGATAGACCGCGTGTATCTAATTTATCCGTGGTTCGGTGCGGTTGCGCTTAATAGCATTCGACGCACAGTTTTATGGTTCGACGAAGAATACAATTTGCGCCCGTAACGCCGACCGACGTTTATTTATTGATCAGAAATCAACACGGCTTAACCTTTTGCGTACGTGGCGTCGTTTGCGGCGCGACGGATCGTCCGTACGCACACAACCGGACGACGGACACAAGTCTCGTGGTTCGACTCTCGGCCGGACGATTTTATATACAGGTCGCGTGTAAATTGCATTTATGTCGTGGGACGAATTTATATTTTGGTATCGTGACGTGTCGACGAACGACAATAAGTCGTGTCGACTTGTTCGATGTCACGTGTACTGACGTTTCTTCTGACGTCGTGTATAACATTTCGGTTCTTACAAACGGATCGATTTTATTTGAATGTACAGCGAACTAGAATTCACCTGTTACGCGAAATTAACTCCAAGAGTTTCAAGTTCGAATATGTTTGGACATAAATCGACTGATCGTTCTATCGATAAATGTTCTTCGAATCTTTTGTTCGAGTGTTATTGTAATTTTACTTTCGCACAGACAAATGTACATTATCTAATATTTCATAAACGCATGTAACAAATCATACCTTTTTCCTCATATTGAACTCCATCGCTCGTTCTTTCTCAATCAGAAATTATCGTTTTTAGTAATCAATCAGGAATAAAATTCAGTATTCATTCTAACTATTGAACTCCATTCCTCGTCCCTTCAATTTTTCGTACCATGCAGTACACTCGTTTTCTCTTTGAGTCCATCACTATATATTAGGTTAAGAAAAAAGGTATACAGGGAAAAAAGGTATAAAGGCATATAGGTTAGATTAGGAAAAGAAAAAAGTCATTTTACAATTTGAAGTAAAATTGAAACATATTTTTAAAATTATTTCTAAATCTTTTACTATACCAAATATGTATCATTTTGATCCATGACCTTCTGCCATTTTTTGAATAGAGCCAATATTCCATCGATGTAGAACTTCTGGAATTTTTGGCCAAAAAAAACAGATACAAGTGATTTTTTCAGGTCTTTATTGAAATCAAGTTTACTCCATTAACAGATTTCTGCAATGACCGAAACAATGGTAGTTTAACGAGCAAGGTCAGGACTATACGGTGGATTCATTAAAACTTCCCAGTTAAGCTCTCTCAATTTTTTCCGAGTTTTCAAAGATGTGTGTCTGGTGTTGCATGTTTAAAAACAACATCCTTTCTATTCACTAATTCCATACGTTTTTTCTAACTCGATCACTTCAGAAGCATTAATTGTTGACACTAGAAGATCATTTCATCTGGATGCAGCACCTTATAGTGAACGATTCTCTTCCAATCACACCAAATGCACAGCCCTTCCTTGGCGTCAATCCGGGCTTTGTAATCGTTTGTGTTGTCTCATCTCGTTAGATTTTATACGTAGCGTTTTTCCCTTTTTTATAATGAAAAAGTCAAATGTATCGAAAATAATCTCAATTTTCACTCATCTTGAATATTAATAAATTTTCACTAAATGCATCAATTTCGTTTAAATCTATTTTGAAATCTTTTATGAAATATCACATTTTCTAACACTAATATGTCACAAAATCAACTAAACTTCCATTTGTTAGTAACAGTATTTAAACATAAATAAGAAAAACAATAATATATCAAATAATACTGACAACAATTTTGATAATAAATATAGAACTGTTGTTAAAAATCTTTCATTTAAATATCTTTTGATTACTGAATTTCTTAAAAAAGAAAAAACTTCAATTGAAGTTTGTACGAAATATTAAATCCTTACAACAATTATTTCTCTTCATACTTAACAATAGAACAGTGTGCTGAATTAATATCTAAGAGAGCATGAGTTGTCTGAACTAAACTGACAATTAATAAAGAAGAAAAATAATAAAACGATATCCAAAAACGTCCTCCTTGCTGCAACGTCCTGATATATATTTTATTACCGCCGCTCGATTTATTATATTATTTATAACACTAATACAATACATCCGCACGAAAATATAATAAGTGCCCGACCGATATTTATATCCTCGACCTAACACATTTTTATACATGTATATACATGCCAGTGTTTGTGTGTGTTTCTTACCTCTTCGACGCCGCGCCACGAAAATGCCCCCATAAAACGACTATATAAATGTAATGCGTGTGTGTTAATAGCCCATAATGTTACAATATATGGCGTATACTTGGAATTTTCTCGGCTGCAGACACCGGTAATGAAATAAAAACAGTCCGGCGTGAAGATGAAACGGGACGATATGCGGCATCGGAATGGATTCCGATTCGGAGGTCGCGCGTATGAGTATTTAATAAGATGACGATGAGCGCTCGATGATATATCCATACTTTACTATCGATATAATAAAAAACATGAACTTTATATATACATATGTATATAGTCATACACTAAGTTCTGCTTCGATAAACAAACACCTCTTACGTACTACTTACGTAGTTTCATTATTTAAGAGAACTTTGATAATTTCTAATGTATTAAAAACAGATCAATTCAATATCATACGTCAAACAATTAATATAGAATGGAATATCAACTAGAACTGTATTTCTATGATTGTTTTATGTAGAATAGTCCTAATGAGAAAGATTTATACATATACGAGTATATACTTACTTACTATTATTTACTATCCTTCAATTTCATTTGGAATCCCTATACAAATGTCATAATTCATCGAGTGAGATATTCTATCTCATTAAACTTTTGAAAATTACAAAAATATGTACTTTTCATTTCTAATCGATTCAAAAAGATATTCTTTGTCGATGAGAGACCAAGAAATTGTCAAATATGTGTAACGAGAACAGCAACAACCGTTAAAACAACATTGAAGAAAATTTGCAAGAATTCACTTTTCAAATAGAAAATTATGGCCCGAGAATTTTAAATTTCGTGGAGGATTTTTGGCTTAATGTTATATAACAGTTACGAGAGCAAAAAATCCTAGAGTGGTATACGAATAGTACCTATCGAGATGAAAAAAAATTACTGTAGAAAAAAAATTCAATCGCCAAAATAATATAGTGTACGTTTACAAATCTTAGAAAGTTTCCAAAAAGATTCTAACGGTGGAAATAGACCATTATCTGATTTCAATAATGGTTCGGTGAAAATTGACGTATGATGTCGTCACACAACTGTATTTTTGCAAACATAACGTCAAAAATAAAGTAGCTAATTACCAAAGTGACATTGTAAAAGAGGTAATGAAGCTTGGAAGTGATATCTTATTTACTGGAAAATATTGGATCTTCCAGAAAAATTCAACATCGATATACGAGACTAAGACGACACAACGTTGTCTAAAATCCAATTTATTAAACAATTTTACAATATCCTTGTGCTGCTGAGTTGATAATTCATTTATGTGAAAGTGATTTCTCTACAGTTCTAAAACAAATAATACATATTAGAGAATTTCAAAGAAATTTTATCATACAGTAATAAATAGAATTGATGAATATATTAACTCACGATAAATTAAAAGACATGAATTATATTCAAATTATTCACTGATACAGCGAAATATACCTATAAGAAATAAAATAAATTAAAAATAAATAACACCGAATCCATCTCATTTTTTTTGTCTGGTTAAGAGAAAACAACCGTGCGTAATAAAACGTCGACTAACGAAATAATCCAACATCGTCGCGCATTTCGTTCTGTGCTCGTTATAATTCCGTTTCGTATTGTAATAATTGATTACTTTGATGTGTGACCGTGACTTGTTGTTGTGTACGAAATAAAAATTTAAAAAAAGTGAAAACAAAACGGAACGAGAGCTCCGTTAATGGAATCAACGCTGAAAAGCAAACTGCAAAATATTTATCTTCAGATCGTGCGAGGTAAATCGTACTACGATAAAAACGTATAGAATGATCGTGAACAGAAGGACCGACTCCGAGACGATTTTTTGTCGACGGACGACATACAAATTGTACTAAAGTTTTTTATTTGTCGAGGACGTATTTTTTATAATGTCGTACGAGTTTTGTTACGATTCGAATTTGAGTATACGAAAAGTTTATTAACTTCGTTATGTTTTGAAACGATTGTTCATTCTAAATTCCGAATCACACTCTATATATAAATGATTATGAACTATTATACATATATGATAAATTCGAAACAAACGAAATAAATTAGAAGAGGGAGTTATTCAGCAGCGAGTTGACATAAATTGAAAATAATTATATGCAGTAGAGAGAAATGAAAATTAGTCAAATTACAAAAAATAAGGACAGTAGTAATAAGAAAACTTTTTTCTTTGTTTTTAACTTTTTTGAATGATTTATATTTTTAACAAATACGAAAATAAAAGCTATAAAACACTTATTAATATATCAGTTTGTATGACAAGAACAACAGTTTGTTGAAAATTATTTTAGAAAATAAAGTAAAAATTAAGTTTGTTTAAAATCAAATATGAAAAGAAATAATAAATTTGAAAAAAAATATCATTGTGTATTTTACATTGAAATGTTGGGTTTAATTACAAACAAATGTTATGCACTTCTATATTTATATCCACTGCAGACTGTACAATTCATTCGGACACATCCTGTACAGTTACAATCCATTTTAAATATTCGTTTCGAAACGGATCGCCGCCAGCAACTTTCTCACATTCAACCGACGCCCGAAAATATAAAATTCCGAATTAGCATAAAAGATCAAATGAGTAGAGACGTTGATAAAGGGAGTAGAGAGAAAAAACGCGTCCGTATCGACGCTGCGAGGACCTCGTACCATCTGCGACTGTCTCGATAAAGCGACCGTCCGCGTCCCCGTTCCGCCAGAACACGTCCTGCGAGGTTAATCTCCAGTTGAATTGGGGTTGTTTTATTGCGTCTTTACTGTTTCGACGCTGCCGACGAATGAAATCGCCGAGAGGGACTCGCGATATCTGAAGAAATCCGGATCACGCGATGCATTTGATGTGTCGTGCAAGTCGTGAAGACTAATAGACGTTTACTTTGTACAGATTTGATAGAAAGTGCGGAAAGGTTTTTTTTGGAGAAATTTAACGAGATTATTCTTTTTTAAGGCGATTTTAGATGACAGATATCTTAGATATATACACGGTGGACCGAAAATTGTTTTAGGGTTAAAAGTGTTTAATAGATATTCATTTATCATATTTTTTTAATATATATATATATATATATATATATATATATGATTTCACATTTCATTTCACATACTTGTTTTCTTTTTCCAAAAAAATAAAAGTAATGAAATAGAATGGAAACATATTCTACAATGAACTCGATCGAATCAACGTGAAACGTTGAAGGTCCTCACGAGCATTTACCGTCGACCCGACGACTGCTCTAACAACGAACCAGCGATACGAACCCGTCGTGAATTAATTATACGTTTATAACCGAAACGTGTTCATGTCGCACGGAATGGAACTGCATACGGTGTACTTATCATAACCGTTTCGTACTGGGGACGATAATAAAAAGTTCGGAGTCCGCTGCATCTGTTCGCGTCACGTCGTCGTCTGGATGTGAGAGATGTGGGTCAAGTACGTGGATCGGTCGCTACCTGCCGGCTTGCACGATTAATCAGATGAACTGTAGCCGAACAGTTGCGACGATATCGAGACAGGTATTCCGTTTTATTCGTGCCGTTATTGTTACGTCTGTTTCGTTTAACGACCGGATTTAATATGCACGGATTCGTTTATGTTTGAAAATTCGTTACAATGTTGTTTTGAAACACTGTAGTAACTGTACAAGGTATTTGTTAGGGAGATGAATAACACAGTGGAATACTTGAATGCAGATAAGTGTCTTTCGCATTTATATGATATATTTTCCTTTCGATCCATCAGACGAACGAATTGCAATTTTTATTCAATCATCTTCAAGTATAACTTGTCGAATTGTATCACATTTCATATTGTACAATTGAATTAACTCTTTACTTCGTACAATGCAAGGTTACTTAAAGACAAATAAATAAGTTTTGTAATAAAAAAATGAACAATAATTAACTACTAAGCGTTTTTAGAAAATCTTGTGAGTGACTTATTTGTAAAGAAATTAATTTTTAACAATGTAAACAAATTGAAATTTATTTAGTGAATTGGATTCATTTGCAAAAATACGTGTGTAGTTCAAGTATAGAAAAGAATTTAATTCCTTTGCCTAAAATCAAGAACTTCTGTTAATCTTGACAACATTTCAAAAATTAAAGAGATTGATATACGAGTATATCAACCGTTGAATAACTATTGTTCAGTTATCACAAGTATTAGCAGTTAGTACCAGAAGCATTGATGAAACATTGCACGTAAAATTAAAGAGTAAAAAGTGTGCAAGATAGATTTTACACCTACTTACAAATAATTGCGTTTAATAACCATTACTCGACCTCGCCATTTTAAAAAATAATTTTTGAATTCTATTGCTACTCGTGATGAGATCTGGGTCGACCATTTTTCTCCTGATTCTGAAAAAAAATATACAATAAAAACATTACGAGTTTCCTCCTCCAAGAAAAAACATTTTTTTCAAAGACAAAAATTTCACTGTAATTACAAGATCACTAAAGTTGTACAGAACTGGTTTTAAAATCAACCGAAAAACTTCTTTGAAATAGGAATCAAGAAATTTCCAAAGTAATTGCAGGCGAGAAAAGTATTAAAAAATAATATGTGAAACATTTCGATTGCGTTGTAAATAAAATTTATATTTGAACCTACCTTATATATTTTTAATCGTATGGGATAACCCAAATGAGATTGAAGGATAATAGGGAATAGTAAACGATAATAAGCAAGTAAATGAATGTCTAAACGCTTCGATCTCATTCGGTCCACCCTATAAGTAACGAATCGTCTCGTTCGATTCAAAAAAAGAACTATTTCTATTCTCCGAAACGTACTCTAATTGAATCGCACTCGTCCGAATTACGATTCCAGTACCATCCATCGGTTCGTTCATCTCGGACGACCTAATAAAACACAAGACCGTGTACCTTCGTTACGAACGATGGGCTCGTTCCAGACTCATAACGGACACGTAAACCGTCACGTACCGCTTGTCAGACTGCGGCCGACGTCGGCACCGAGTGACTATTTCAAACGACACATTACCGTGACCGGCTTTCTTTAATATTGTTATTATAAATCACGCCCGGCATAAATCAATACGACGTCCGACGCCGGCACATAGTCCGTGACACGCATCCCGGACGTCGTGCACGTTCTGGTGACTCGAATGCCTCCGAGTGATTGTCGCTCGCAAAGAGATTCGAACAACGCTTAGACGACTTTTCAAAAGCTGGAAACTTTTTAACACTTACATTTATATATATATATTCATTATTGTGCAAAAAATGGCATTATTTAATCATTTCTTTCTATTCTTCAACGATTTTTCTATAAATATTTTATTGTATACAAAATCAAACAATAGAGTTGAGTATATATAGTCCTATATATAAATCAAAATAAAACTAAAGGATAATAAAGACTAGTAAATGATGATAAGCAAGTAAATATATGTCTAGACTCTTCAGTCTCAGTTGAGCCACTTCATACGTATATTCCAAATTAATTTATTGTCAATTTATTCACCAAACACTAAATTAATAAAGCATTAAGTTTCAACGAAACTTTAAAAAAAATACTGAAAAAAACAGAACGAATTCATACGATTGTTTATACAGATTTCCTCGGCGCTCAAATCCTCTTAGAATAATTTGATATATTTTTTAAAAAGAAAAAAAGAAAAATAACACGAACTGTACTTGCAATTCAGAAACAATCTCGTTTATTAATAAATATGGTTACCTGTAACGATCCGAAGTCGTGCTAGTCGGGCCGAATCCGTCTCGCGCGCGCACAAGAACATCGAGGAAGAGAGCGTCGATCTCGTGCCCGTCGTCTCGCTAATACCAATTACGGAATTTAAGTGTGAACTTTACGCTCGAGAGTACCGTACATGGAGAGTAACTAGAATGTATCTCGTTAGCAGAATAATTAAATATCGGGACGGGGCTGCCGGCGTCGCTCGCGTCCGTCTAACCCTTCCTGAGTCAAAAATTACATTTTCGTCGCGTTTCCTGCGTCCGTCGGACGCGCGACGTCCTTTGCCGGATTATTCGTTGCGAACGAACGAGAGGACGTTGCGAGCAACGGTTTTTCTATTATAAATGACTATTAAAAAGTAATTTCTTCGAGTTCGTTCTTATTCATAATTACATTACATGGAAGACTGTTTTTCTGAGACAGAACAAAAGTGTAAATATTAATACGACTCGACAGTGCAAACATTATATTCAGTATTAACCCTTTCTAGCCTAGTGATGTAATTCTTTTTTCATATAATTAATGCTTTTCTAGGAATTCTCGAGTAATGATTTTTGAATTACATTTGTCCAAACATTGATCATTTTTAAATTGTTTGAGATTCTTTTTCTTATTTAAGAATCTTATTCTTTTAGAATATTTACATCTCTAAAAAAACATAGACCAGAATAATTGCAAACATTACAAAATAGCAAAGAAGAAACAAAATGTATTATGTATTTTTTAAAAAATTAATATGAATAAGATTATTCCAATGCAATTTGTACGTGTAAATCGTGGAATAGTCGATTCAACAACGATTGTTTACGACTGAAGATATTAAGTTTAATTAATATGTAATAACATTTATAATTCTTTTAGAATCACAGAAGATTCCATTTTTTACACTATTCAAAAAATGAAAATTCAATTTTTCAAACAAGTTCCAATAAAATAACGAAACTATAAATTTCTAATATGAATATCAAATCACAAAATATCAAAACCTCTATTTATTTATTTTATATATATATCTAACGGACGTTCATGAAAATATCTCTCTTCAATACTCATCCAACTATTGGTCATTTTCACCGTTGAAAAAATACCAGTCGGATTTACAACGCTGATCCTCTGTCCACGACGAACACAAAAAGGTATAAAACGAAAACGATAACTACATTGTTTCGTTTGATTTGTCGATTCGTCGACTAGCTTATTTCACTATTTAAACCCGTACGCGCATATTTTTTTATTCCCATTTTATTAAAAAAAGAATAGTTGCACTAGCGTCATACGTGTTCGTCGCGATACACATTTATCTACTGTAACATTTATATATTTATGAAATGAAACGAATAAAAAAGAACTATGTAAATACAAGCTATGCACAATGAAGCGAGCTGTAAAAACGAGAACGTAAGTTAACAAGTTAACATTTATTGAAGCGTATTTTTTTTGTTATATTCAGCAATGAAAACGTACCGAAATGTGCACGAATATTTGACGAACAAATTAAATGCATATGTTTTCATTTATTGCATTTTTATGAAAAGAAAATTGAAATAGTGCATTTTGCTCCATTTCTGTTCTAGAATAAGTTATTCTGTAACTGGAAATAAATTTCATTTTTATAAATCTTACTAAGTTATATATATATATATATATATATATATATATATATATATATATATATAGATATAGATAAATTATAAATTGTTTAGTATTTCGCCTTTTATCTATAAACTTTTATTCTATAAATCATGTAATTTAAACAATTCTTCTAAGATTACTATATACAATTTCAATGAAATTATATTTTATTGAAATTCATTGAAATCTTAAACCTTTCTATTTTAACATTTCGGATTTATTTACATTTTGTAATATACACAAATATGTACATGTATATATATATATATATATATATATATATATATATATATATATATATATATACTATAATTCCCATACTCAATTATCAGCAGCCTGCTCTCACCTAAAAATATTAAATTAAAAATTTCAGGAGTAAGTATTTACAAATTTCAAATCGTGCGCCATTCTAAGTAATATAAAGTTTCGTTTGATCGTGTTCAGTTACATAACTCATGTATTGCATTCAGTTAGTGTCTATCATGCCTGCTATTACTTTTCCTGCTGTGTTATATTAGTTTTATTAAAAATATTGCTTAATTTTGATTCATATTGATCTCAAAGTTCAAAAATAGTGATACTGACAGTTCTTCAAAGCCTAAAAGATGTTATGAAGTGTTTGACATCAGTAAAAAGGTACTAATTCTCTATTTGATATAATATTAAAAAGATTATACATGATCTGTCTAGCAAATATTTGATGAATTAAAAAGAATGAAGCGATAGTTTCTTATCATGATATTTTTCCAAAATTTTGAATTAAAAGTAAGAATGTAATATAAAAATATATTTAGACTATATGTGTGTATAAGATATTTTCATTTCTTGAATATCACTTGAAGGTTAAGTTAAAACATTAAAACTCTCTTCTTGAAAGAAAGACAGCACAAGTATAATTATGTACAATGTATTTTCTTATTACTTAATTTTTGTAATAACTTACTGTATGTAATTTATTAATTAATTCTTATCATAGATATACATATATGTATATAAACGAAAAACGACTTATATACAGACACACGTCTAAGTTTTAAAATGTATAACTATGATAAAGAAAATTAAATGATAGAACTTTAAATTTAATCCCTATTGAAAGTTCTATTTAACCTAAAAAAAAACACCTCTTTCTCATACCTTTATATATACATTCACACACGTGTATATATAAAGCTGTTTTTTAGATTAGATAGAACTATCGATAAAGATTTAATTTAAAGTTTTATCATGCTTAAAAAAACATCCATATATTTGTACATGTGTGTATGTGTCAGTCAACAAACTATCGAATAGTTACATGTCATGTTAGAACGACATTCGCATCAAATATTACAATGCGACGAGACAAATATCGTCTAGCCATACAGTAAGCCTAAATACTTTATCGGAATTTAATTGCTCGTAGATTACAATCTCTCCTCCACGCGATCAATCATAGCTTATAATCACCGCGTCGATCAAACCACATCACACACACTATGTATATCAAATGTGTGGGTATATCGGTCAATCGATAGCGAACGGCTCGTTTATTGGCAGCACAAAAGATTGTTCTTTCAAACGACAACGCTCATAAACACGTACGAACACACACACACACGTGAATAAGTGCACATAATAATTATAATTATTATTAATAATAATAATAATGATGATGATAACGTATTAGAGTTATCGATCGTTTGTTGTGGAGACATGCGTCCGCCGTCATTAACATCCATGTCCGTATAATTAGAACGCCTCTTTTGACACGATGATCATTATGACGCACGCGTCGTTATTAACTCGTTTATGACTGAATCGCCGCGGCATAGAAAATTCACTTTCAGATATTAAATATCCAATTATTCGATTTTCGAGTTAATTACTTGTGACTGTTTGTAATTGTCGTCGATTTTCTCAACAACAATCCTTAGACTTGAAATAATTTAAGACTATTTGTTTTGAAACTGTGACGAATTCACTTTCACGCATATTATTTTATTCGACGCATCAAATAAAATTATCTTATATATTGTAACACATATATATCTTCAACCTAACTCAGACAACCCTTATAAATCGTTAAAATTTCAAATACATCATTGATTTAATAGTAATGAAATGCTTAGAAACAATATGTATATACACATTTATAGACACTTACGTATATTGCATTTATGCAATGAAAATGAAAGAATTGGCCAATAGTTGGAGATATATTGATTACAGATAATCGTACAAGAAATAATATATAAGTAATTTTTAACCAAGAATTAGTCTAAAATTGTGTACAGCAGAGCTCTGACAATTATGACATTGCCATCGAAATACGCATCAGCTTATAAGCAAAGAAATTGAACATGAATAAATAATTATTGAACACTTTTCCAATATCCTGTGGTGTTGAAGTGATAACATTCGTGTAAAAAACGATTAAAAATATTTAATTAAAGATAAATGTGACAGTTATTTTTGGTATTTTAGCAAATTTATTTTAATACAAAGAAACCATTGAATCCCATAATACTTTCTTGAAAAATCTTCATACATTTTATTATTGTTTCAGATAAAAAAAGTCATCTCTTCATTCATCATTCACCCTTCGTCTACATACTTAATCATTAAAGTTCTTATTTCTTTTATTTGTGCAATCTTTTTTATCTTATAATATATTTCTCTGAAGATTATTACATGGCTATTAAATACACATCGCTACCTAAAATGGTCAATAAGAGATCAATAAAAATTTGAGACATTTAAATGGAGATGAATGTTGGAATTATTTTTGATATTTTGACAAATTCACTTTAATATATATAAATGAATCATTCAATCCAGCAGTATCCTCTTAAAAAATCTTACACATTTATTCTTGTTTCAGGTTAAATTCATCGTTGTATCCATTCACTGTTCATCTACAAAGAAATACTAACATTGTAAGTAAATAAATCTTATCACTTAATCATTAAAGTACTCATTTCTTATATTTATGCAATCTTTTTAATTTTATAATATGTCTTTTTAAAGATTATTCCATAACCATTTAAATACATATCACTACCTAAAATACCATTAAAAATTTAAGACATTTAAATGAAGATAACTGTTTCAATTATTTTTGTTATTTTGACAAATTCAGTTTAATGCAAATGCATCATTGAGGTCTAAAAAATCGATATATATATATATATATATATATATATATATATATTATTATTATTATTATTTCAGATTAAAACCATCGCTCTGTCCATTCATTGTTCATCTGCAAAGAAATACTAACATTGTAAGTAAATAATTTTGTAAAATTAAAAATTTTTTAACAAAAAAATTAGAATTTAATTTACAAACTAAATCATTTTTTTGCTTGATTAACTAATTTTTAAATAATAAATTATTCAGTAGATATCCACACAAGAATAGTTATTTGAACAAATTTATTGATGAAAATTTCTTGCCAAACTAACTGTTACAATTCAGTTATATCAAACGAAATAATGAATTCATTTCTATAAATTTAATCTCAATTACGAAATTAAAATACATTATATAAATATTGAACCTTTTTATAAAAAATCTTATAGAGTTGTTTATTTATTTTATTATTGAAAAAAGGAAAAATAAAATGTTTTGCGCGCTTTACTCTCCGAATAAATTTTATTTAACAAAGCAGTAAATTAATTTCGATGAAGTTAATCATTCATCTCTCAAATACAAAATTTCATTTATAATATTAATTAAAAGTCATTAGGTAAATATTGCACATTTTATGAAAAATCTTATTTATTACTAAAAATCTAACAAAGATGAAATATTCCAACTCGAGTTTATCTATATCTATATATATATATATATATATATATATATATATGAATATTTTATTTAATACAATCTAATACATTGATAACGAATTATTATTTTCTTAAAAGGAAACAAACAATTACTTTTTTCTTCTGTGTGAATGTTAGTCTTTTTTATCTTTTATGAATGTCAATCAAAGTTTCTATTTACTCGTGAACAGTTTACTGATAAACGTTCAACTGATACCAACTACAGTCGACTTTGAATACATAAAGCTACCGTTTTGACATCCTTCAACGTGATTGATGTTTATCAATATTATTGTACTGATATTTACATAAAATCAAGCACATTCGTACACATATAATATACACATGTCATATATATTATTGTCATCGTCGCAAAAGCCTATATCAGTCCACTGCTGGACAAAAGCCTCATTAAATATCATTAGATCGTAAATGTTTTCCCAAGATTATTGCATTGTTTCTTATCCGCCATTAATCTTTATTTTCACTATATAATTTCATTCCTACATCTTTGACAAAGTTTCTACCTTGGTCTTTTTTATCTCTTGATCAGCATTCTATAATTATTTTTTCCATCTATTGTCTTCTCTTTTTGCTATGTATCCTGCCCATATCGATTCCATCGATTTGATTCGTTCTATTTTATCATTTATTTTTGTATATTCTAATATTCGTAATAGGTTTTCGAATTACTTTTAGAAATTCTTAATAATATTCTTTCAATAATTCGGTTAGTTACCAAAAGTTTGTATTTCATATTTGTATTTAGTATCCAAGTTTCTGATTCAAGCAAGTAGTACACAATGATTATATTCGTTCTAACTCAGTCTCAATCGTATTTTACTCTTCATTTTTTCAAATACTACCCATGTTACTATAATTTTTAATCTTATCTCTGACCATAAGTTACCATCATATATCATAATTTTCCCAAATATAATACTTTATCTTATTCACTTGTTCCAAGTATTGACTCTCTAACTGTATACTTTTTTCTCTACATATCTATTAAACTTGATTTTAATTTTGTTCATATTTATGTTCAATGTTACTTTTTTACTTTTCTTTGAAGATGTTTCAAATAATATTTTTAGATCTTCTAGGTTTTTACTTATAAATAGTGCGTCGTTTGCAAATCGCAAATGGGACAAAATTTCTCTATTTATTTTAATTTATTTTTTTAAAGTTAGTTTCTCTCATTGCATGTTCAAGGATTGCATTAAAAATATTGTGCAACAAACTGCCTCTTTATCTGATCAATTTATCTAATCCAATTTTGTCTAAAATTGCACTGTTGTATTTTTATGCATCTCTTCTAACAATTTCAGATAACTTTTATTCACTCCTTACTCTTTTAGAGCTAAAAACAGTGATTTAGTGACAACTAAATCAAACGTTTTTCAAAATTCACAAACACCAAATATAATGATTGTTCATATTCATTGTCTTTCTTTGAGTTTTTGTAATATGTATATTAACGGTCTCGTCGCGTTTATTTTTATACAGGAATATCATTGGATCGACGTTTATGTGCTGTTTGATAAAACTTAACATTATTTTATAATTAATTATACTTTCATATGAAAATCTCACGGTTTAAATAGAAATGTTGATTTTTCTTTTTTTTTAAAAAAAAACAGTACAACATTCTTCGCTGCTGTATTAGTCAAAAATCAGTTGATGAAATATTCAAAAGATGAAATATGATATCCCATCTGATGAAGTTTTTATACTGAAGATGGGGTTCATTGTACTGAAATTTGTTCTGAATCTTGCTTGTTCCCTAGATTCTTAACAGTTCATTTGCTTTTCTTATATTATATCTAGTACTTTGTTAAATGTTTTAGAGTAGTGACATTATTCTATAATACTTCAGATCTGTTTTGTCTTCTTTCGTATATATATGCATAGCATGTATCATATTTACATCCCTAGCTCCTGTCTCGGATGACGTTGCAAATTTGCTGAACAACAACAGGAAAAAAGTGTAACGTGTATCTCTCCCGACTCTCCATTTGCATAAAATTGGTTAAATCGAGAATAAATTCAACTCACACGTCGGCTGTCACCTACCGATAAAGAACTCCTCGCAGGTTTCCGTGCCGTCGAAAAAGAAAAAAAAACAGTCATCGATCAACTCGTTCGCGTCTATCGTCGCACGAACAAAGGATTGGCGCGCGCGCGAGAATAAAAAAAATGTGTACACGGCTCCCATCGTCGCCTACCCACTTTTCGACATTTGTCTTCTGGCGAATCGATTGATCAAAGACAAGCACTCGACGAACACACGTCGTCGTTTGTACGGTGACGTGTCGTCGCCGCAAGGCGCGCGACGCCCGAAACGACGCTCGTCCTACTCATAAGGTATTCATTAAACTGATCGAACGACGAAAACATGTCAGCAGATATTTCATACGTTGTTTGTCGATCGTTCGTGGTCGATCGCTTCGCTTTCTTAACTGATTAATTTATGGAAAAGTTGTATCTAATTTATGGACTGCGTCGTGCAGAAGAAAGAACAGTCATGTATATTAAAACAGTCTCGCCGCGTTTATTTTTACACGGGGCCGTCGTTAGATCGACGCTTACGTGCTGTTCGATAAAACTCTACAACATTATTTTATAATTAATTACACTTTCATATAAAAGTCTCATAGATAAAATACGAATGTTTGCTTTTCGTTTTTTTTTTTAAAAAAAATCAAAATTCTACGCTACTGTATTAGTCAAAAATTACCTAATGAAATAGAATGATAGAATATTATATTCAATCTGGTAAAGTTTTTAACCATTGATTTCAAAACATAAAATCAAACGTTGTAATGAAAAAATAAAAGGAATATTTCAAAAGGCTCAACCTAATATATAGATATCAATGTTATATTGAAAATTTTGGCCATTTTGTAACACCACACCTATTTTATAAACAGTTACCGAATATCAAATAAATCCTTATTTATTGTTCACTTTCTTTATTTTAAAGCTGATGCACATTTTCATGGCAATTCCGTCGTTATCAGAACGCTGTATTATAAAATATAGACTAATAAATTTTGATTGAAAATTACTAATATACTTTTTCATATTTTTATTCAACATATTTCCAATTAGTGATCAACTATTTTTCCATTACGTATGTGCAATACATGAAAATTAATTCATTGCAGTTCCAAACAAATAATTATTGAATACTTTTTCAATGCTTTGTTGTGTTGAGATAATTTCGTTGTTGTGAAAGTGAATTCGGCACAGTTCCAAGACAAATAACGGCATAAGGTCATGTTTGTTTATCAATTCTGTTTTTTTTTTTTTTTGATTAATTTCTTATACATATCTTCGCATTGATTGTTTAACCGATAAAAGAATAAATTGTGATACCTTTTGTAGACCGCTCGACTATTATTATAACATTTCATACGTGTAATGACAGATCGAGCTCATATTTCATTATAAATGAAATTACAAATTCATTAAAGTAATAATCATAGCTTCCCATACACTCGTACGTGTTGAAAAGTTCACGTCGTCGTTGAAACATTTATTCGTTTACGCAACGTTCAATAAGATAAAGTAACGTCGAAGAATGAGAACAGAAAAACAAACAAACTCGGCATCAATCCGTGTAAATTTTCGCGTGCAGTTTCCGAATTACGCACTGACATCCGAAGGCACTACGTCAACATCACCGAAAAACCTCATCCGTTACATTTCGAACCCACGTCACGCATATGCGTGCTTAACGTTTGGCTTACGCCGCGCCGTACAAACTAATCGTAGATCGGCGAAGACAACCGTATGTAAACAGTGAACGTGTTTACATACACGTACACGCGCACATACATACACACACACACACACACGCACGCACACAAAAGGATACGACGAGCTATAAATTAATCTCTGGACGCCAATCTGATAACGAGTCCATCTTCTCGTCGTCATTAACGATTTTCAAGCGAATGCGACAAGTTCGAAACGTGTTTATAATCCTATGAAAACTATTTTACTTCTCAACGGACTTGTAATCTTTCTGAACCCTAAGTCTTCTCAATTAGAAATTTTACAACAGCGAAGCAACAATGATTATATTTTCATTATGAGAGAAATATCAACATTGGTCTTAATTTTTATTTCTCTTTAGAAAAAAACAATATATGTCTAAAACACATGAACATAAATCATTCTAATCTGTAGTCGTTTTAAAATTTTGACAAATTCAATTTAACACAAATAAATTATCACCTTGATATTACAAGATGTTATAAAAATGTTCAATAATTTACTCAATTTGTTTATAAGCTGATAAGCATTTCGTTTTATAACTCTTTGACGATAATAACATAATTATCGAAATGTATATAAGTTTCTGAGCAAATAAAGTGAATCATTAAACAATTTTATAATATGTTATCACATGAAGATACAAGTTCATTTTTATTAAATTGTAATAAAAGTGATAATTAAATTGTAATAAATGATCTGTATTTATCTCTCATTCATTCCAATTTATTTATTAATTATTTATTGATTGATTTCAATTTATTTATTTATTTGTGTGTGTATTGTATATCATCATCAGCCTCTGACTATCAACTGCTAGATGAATTTTTCTTCCAAAACTATAACGCCAATGCCTTTTTCCAATCTATTTCGACGAATTTCTTATCTCTATGATTATATATATATATATATATATATATATATATATATATATATATATATGTATGTATGTATGTATGTATGTATATATATGTATATATGATGTCCCATCAAGAATGCACTATTTTGCAATGAAATAAAAAAATCATCACTCACTCGAAAAAGATGCATTTTATTTGAAATTTATTTAAAAATTAAATTATGCATTCCTAATGAGACACCCTTTATATATATATATATATATATATATATATATATATATATATATATATATATATATACAGATGGAATCACTGTAAAAAAACAACTCTTTTTCTAATATTATGATCGTTTATAATATCTGAAAAACTTCTCGAAGGAATAATATAACCTATTCTTATTTCACTTTCTTCATGTTTAAATATATATATATATATATATATATATATATATATATATATATATATATATATGCATATATGTTTGTATGTATATGCTGTAGAAAACTTTTTTTATCAACTCGCGTCGAACAATTTTTTCCGCACATCTGCGATTCAAAAACCAACACAAGACGCCCGTACGCCGTTATTTATATGTAGTCCAAAAGAGCCCTTTGTGCCTCGCGCTGGAAATTTCTCTGGCCATTGTAAGACGCGCGACTGGCACGAGGCCTCGAGCAGGGAACGAAAAATGCCGTTCTGTTCGCCCCGATGCATTTCGCATGAGAATTGTTTTCGGGAGTTTATATAAAATCTATATGCGCGTCGCTTTAAAGTAAACATTTAAACTCGAATTTATACTTTGACCTATTTCGTTCGACTAACGAGCACATAAAAATACACACACACGGACAAGAATATATATATCAACACACACACACATACACGTTCACGTATATGTTTACATAAAAAAATGTGTAACAATAGGAAAATCATGGTCACGATTATACATTTTGTTAATAAAAATGTTTTCATTTCATCGACTTCAATTTTTCTTGAATGGGAGATTTTTTTTGGAAAAAGCAATATTTTCAACATTCATTGCCTAAAATTGTTTAATTTGAATAAAGGTTATGAAAATTAATAACTTTCTTATACGCAGTGTTTCATATTAAAAAAATCTTTGTGTTGTAAAACAAGAATTTATTTCTTTCCTAAATACTCAGAAACTTATATTTTTCAATTAAACATAATCAATAATTATTATAGAAAAAATATCAAAACGCTGATTAAAAAATCAGAATTATTTTGCGAATGAAAAACCGGCACTTGAAGAGGATTTGGAATTATTTTTTGATGTCAACCAGATTTCTAAAAATGTTCTTTTGGTTACAATATCAATTTAAAAAACAGTCAGTATGATAAGACATGCAATAGAAATAAAAGACAATTATAGAACTATAAATCTTTTATCCTAGGCATATTCTAAATAAGTGAAGTGCAATTATTCATAATGAAAATCAGATCAAGCATCTGAAAATCATTTAAAAAAATCTTTTTAATCAGAAATAAGACAATGAATCGACTTCGATTTAGATAATTGGATAACTAAATAAGTGATTATAAACACTTGTAAAAAAATTAAAGTACAATTTTAAGAAAATTGTAATAAAATATAATTTTCCTAACTCTTTTAATAAACAATGAATAATTATTAAACACTTTATATTAGACCGTTTATAATTCACTTGTATTCTAAATTTAAGTATAAATCTTTCACAGAAGAATTATCATTCCAACGCCACAAGATTTTCCATTGTCAGGGTGATAATTCATTCTCTAAAGTGAACATGTCACAGCTTGAAAACAAATAATGATAAATCTTCTATTTTTAATTAATGATTTTATCGAAAAGTTTTCAATGCTGTATATTCGATCGCATGAATGACTCACATTAAACTATATAAAGAACATTTATACATTTTTATTAATTTTTTTAATTATAAAACGATTAAAATCTATATTATTTATAGCTCCATTGACGTAAGCCACATTTAAAAATAGAAATTGTTTCCATTATGACAAGGACACGAGACAGATTGTTCATCTACATTATAGAGCCATATTTGTATCTCTTGTAATATTTCTTAAATTATATATATATATATATATATATATATATATATATATATATCCATATATGAATATATAGTAAAGACATATAATACAAATTTTTATGTACATTCACATCACGAATCCTTAAACGAATCATTGTACAACAAGACAGACGATTTGTAAAGCTTCTTTGTAAATAGCGGGTCGTTAGTTCGAGATGCGTTTTCATAAACAAACCTGACGTAGAACATTTTTCTGTACTACCATTTAACACATTTTTAATATGAACGAAAGATGAGAGCTTCTACAGATAACTGAAAGAAATATGAACGAAGTATGACGAGACAAATCGAACTGTCAAATGATTATAATTAAACATTTCTTTATAAATCCTTTATATATATATATATATATATATAAATCAGCATCTTGCTAACCACTGTGGGATAAAGACCTGTCCAAAAACTTTCCATTTCGATCGATCCAATGCTTTTTCACACATTTAGTTTTGACTAATTGTTTCATATATCTACCCCATCTATCCACGGATCCATTTCTAATCTTTTTATATATCTCAGCTCTTAATCAGTATTTTCTCTTATCCAACGATGGTCTTCTCTTCTTGATATATGATCGACCTATTTCTATTTCAAACTTCTCATTTTAACTCTATCGTCCACAATTCAAGTTTTTTTTCCTATCTACTAATTTCTCCTTCTGGATCTACATGTTATTTTTAACATTTTTCATAATTTTTTGTTCATTCTAGTACTTAAAATCTATATTTCATTATCGTAGTAAAACAGATGGGATGCATTGATTAATTTTTTTTTCATAAATAAATAAATATTCGATTTATATACATATATATATATATATATATGTCTATTTTTGATATATATGGTGACCCAAATGAGAATGAAGAATAACAAAAATAGTGAATCATTTGCACCACCCTATATATGAAACTGATCTTTATTTTTTTCTTTGTTCTCCTGTTGATTTATTGTGTTTTAGACTCCTGTTCTTTAACCAATAATAGTCTTCTGTGTTTCTGACTATAATCATACGATTAAATACAAATCGCATGAAAGGAACAAACAGGAAAATCATGATAACAGTAATGGACAACGCACATGTATATTAATATTCATTGAATAAAAACACATAGTTCATGTATAAAAACTTGTAAACAACACAATTGAAACCAATATGACAACTTTACCGATTATTTCTATCAAATCGTCGATATAAAACTCTACACGACCATTAGTGACAGTCAGTCGACGATTTTAATACGCTACGAAATATTTTCTTCGTTCGAAATTCTGTCGAATAAAATTTAAACGACGTTCAACAGACCGAAGTCATCCTATAAGCGACTTATAAAAGAATATTTAACGTTAGAAAAAAAAAACGTTAGGGAAAAAATATACCAGTCAGCTTTCTAACTAGTCCGCCGACATTCTGTGATCGATCTACGTTTCTTTTTTTTTATTTACCTGTAGATAAAATTTTATATTTTACGGGTCAGTAAAAAAAGTTGCCTTCGGACTTTTTTATTTCTATGTTTACTTTCGAGAAAACGTACTGGAGAAACTTAACAATGTACAATAGTTATACATTTTTATTAAATTATATAAAACCTCCTTATGTACACACGCACAAAATAAATATATATATATATAGAGAGAGAAAGATCACATTGTATATAAAAACGTAAATAATACTAAATGTTTAAAAATATGAATAATCCAAATTTTATTTTTTTTAAATAGAAATTTGTTTTCATTCAAAAGTTTCTCATACAGAATTATATTTTTCGATTTCACTTTATATAATATTAAGTATATTATTATTTATTTTGGAACTGCGCCGAATTCATTTTCACGCAAATAAAGAATTATATTTTTATAACAACGATGGCATGAGCATTAAAATAAGCATTAATTTATATACAAATAAAGTGAACAATAAATAATTATTGAGCATTTCTACGATATCTTCTAGTGTTGTGGTGACCAATCATTTTTATAGAAAACAAAATATAATTGTAAATAGTATTTGTTTTTTAAAAAAGAAAATTAAGAATTTACTTTCACACAAATGAAGCTTTTGAACTAATTGAGGCGATGAAATGTCATGAATTTTATGTGGCACCAACAATGCCGATTGAATGAAGTTTAATTTAAAAGACAGACTATGGAATAGGATTACTTTATTACAAACATGTTTTTATAAATAAATTCAAACGCATAATTAAAAGAAGTTAAGGATTTTCACAAATTTCTAGTGGAATGCTTCAAAAAATTAATGAATACTAAGCCTTAGGATTGATTTGAATGTGAAAACTTTACAAAACTGTTCTAGTATGCAAATAATGATTTCCAGTTCTCTCTATGAATTATCAGAATTGCTCAATTGTTCAAATCTCTTTTAAAGTATATTTTTTCCTATTTACCTTTATTCCTTGTATACTCTATTAGTAGTAAATATTATGAAAGCTTTGAAAAACTTTTTCCAACATGCAAATCATGATTTTTAATTTTCTCTGAGAATTTGTGAAAATTACTATATCGTCTAAATGTCTTCTGAAATGTGTATATGAAGTTGACAATCTTATCTCTTAAGAAAACACAACTACCTCGTGGCTTAAACTTTTTTAAAAAGTCTTAGATGCTACATTAGTTGTAGTACTTGTGATTATCATCTTATGGAATATATTTTTTCTCATTTACATTTATCTTTTTTTATCTCTACTGAAATATTTCTATTTCTTCATAAATAAAAAGATATGGCAATAAAGAGCACTCTTAACTAACTCTTTTTTTATTTTGGCTGTATTTCCATTTCCAATAAAAGATATATAATATTTCAACTAAAAAATATAATCTCTATTTATAGGTTTAATGTTAAAATTATTCATTTTTTATTCTTGAATTTATTTATTTGTCAAATGAATCTCGTACAATTCTAAAAACCTTAAACACACTATTGTATAATTTTCTTTTATTCCAATTCTATTTCTACGCAAGATCACAAATCAAACCGTAAAAACGATTAGAATTTTCAACATCGAAACTAAAATCCATATTAGCATATAAAAACCATTAATGATAAATTACTGAATGTTACAAAACCGACAAAAAACTGTGGATGTTTGAATCACAAACGAATTTTTAATGCAAGT
The DNA here is from genome assembly GCA_029203775.1 of Neoneuromus ignobilis. NCBI lineage: Eukaryota > Metazoa > Arthropoda > Insecta > Megaloptera > Corydalidae > Neoneuromus > Neoneuromus ignobilis. The sequence goes on from CP092092.1 coordinate 1,016,124, forward strand.
GAATTCAGTCGCAGTGGCAAACTACACTTGTTAAAAATTCAATTTCGAATTAATTGTTTTACCTTTTTTCAAGCTGAAAACTACACGACGACTAAACACCATCATACGAACCAACAATGTCCGGTTCTGATACAAATTAAAAACAGAACGGTGTCCCGGAAACATTTTAACGCAATGTACCTTCCACGAAATTCAATTTGGCCAGAACATGGTTCGAGTTCATGACCTATCGGTGATTTATATGGCATTTTTAAATGTTGCAAATTTCTTTGATACAATCACACCCCTTATCTATCTATATATATATATATATATATATATATATATATATATATATAAAATGTGCTGTTTTTTTTTGAGTGCAAAAAAGGTCGGTAAAAATTATTTATACGAAATGGAAGATGCGTATATATATATGTTTATATGTACACGCACACATTTGTACATAAAATATACATTTTAGGTCGTGCGAAAGGTATAATCACCGTCAACGTTCGTGATCTAACTAATTTATTTTTTCCACGTCCGTACAGAAATAATTTCTTTTAATTCTGTCGGTGTTGTCGTCGGCAGCGTCGTCATAAATACATACATACACAATTATATCTCTATGTATATATATGTATATATATATATATATATATATATATACAGATATATAACTGTGTATGTATGTATATAGTCATGTTACCACGAAACATTATTTCATTTGATGCAAATGTTGATTCCAACGGATTACTGCTAGTTGATAAAATCATAAATTAGGTTAATTGGAGTTTATTCCGGTCATTCGTTGCGGATTTCGACGTTCCTGCTAATGTTTGTACATATATTTTTTTTCTAAACTGCGCATTTCTTCGAAGAGGGTAGCAATAATGCGAAATAAAAATTAAGCACGATTAAAATTGCTTTTCGACGTAATGCGAACTGTGTCTAAAAACCATTCAGATGTGTCATTCAAATGGAGACGATATTTTCAATGAGGACGATTTGTTTTAATATAGAAAAATATAATATAAATATTTACGTTTACATATATACAACGATATTAGAAAAAGTGTTTAAGACAATAAAATGAAATATTCAACTGAGTAACGAATAGAATTTTGAACAGCATAAGTCCTCCTAAAAGTAAGGTACTCGAGCACTACAAACCATTCGAAGATGCAACCACAAACATGAATAAATTATGAATCTGGGGAAATACATCTAATTGAAGAGATACTTAATCACTTAAAATTTTATAATGACATTATTAAAACTTGAAAAAATAGAATAATTAAATAAAGAAAGCCAAAAAATGTTCGTGTTCAATTCTAAATCTCAGCATGATACAAATAATGTCGAATTAATTTTCAGATCAGAAAAAAAACAAACTAAAAAAAATAGAAAAATGTGAAAACTATGTATATCTGGAGCGACTTCTTAATACTAAAGTAACATTTATATATGAAATGAATAAGGGAATAAAAATTAAATACTGGTCATTTGGAAGACATTTTCATCAAAAGTTACGAACGTTATAGCAAAAATGAGGAGTTTAAACTGAAAATGAGTCGATCATGTAGTAGCAAGAAGAAAATATCACTAATGGACAAGGAAAATTATTGATTTTGAACCCAAAATGATCTAGAAAGAATCTCATGAATAAATGGGACTTGGACATAAGAAAATTCGTCAGAATAGACTAATAGGAAAAAGCATTGATTCGATCGAAGTAAAAAGTTTTGGAAGAAGTCTTCATCCAACAATTAAAATAGAAATGCTGATAATGATATATATATATATAAGGGTGTATTTATGTGAAAATCCAGAAGAGATAAAAACAAATATGAGTAAAATTAAAATCGTGTTTTACAAGAATCTAGGCAAAACGTTTTCATCAGTTCATAAATATTCTAGTAACCCTCTTCTTTTCATCTCGTCTTTCGTCCTCTCTTTTCTTCATCATACATTTATAATTACTATACTTTTTGGTCATCAATTTACTTCTGTTCTGTTCTTGTCATATGAAAAGTCTTATCCATTCATCTTTCTCCATTTATTCCACCACGTCACTTCCGTTGTCCATTTTTAATTATCCTTAATTATCATTTCTTGACTCTCGATAATTATTTATTATCTGCTTTCGTTATCGGTAAACCTATCAAATAAAATTTTCAAACATTGGAGTGAGTGATTAACTTTTCTAAGGAAGAAACACTTTAATATTTCTTTGAAATTAATAAATCTATATAAATAAAAATCAAGTGTTCAATATCAATGATTGAATCGAATAAAAAATTGTTAGAAAACAAATAGATCGTTTTATCTCGTAGCAATCTTCATCTCAAATTCAATATCAAAAACACACGACTCTCTTATAAATCTTGGTTACGAGCTTTTTGCTTTCAATCCCTTCGCACATTGCCGCATCGTTTACTGTAAAACACAGTACAAAGACGAGCCCGATTTTAAACAAATCTATATAAATTGATATGAATTGTTTTTCGTAACACACGTCTCTTTTGGCTTATTTGCAGGTCAGACAATATACGACGAGACGAAATTCCCTTCTGGAAAATATAAGAAACCGGCACGAAATTGATAAAGGGAGAGAACTACCATAAATCTAATTTAGGTCGGCTGATTGAATAGACGTACACAAACGCCGACCTCTTCTGACTGATAAACAAACAGGTTTTTTCGACGGCTCCTCGTGCATTTTTTTACGTAGCTCGTATCTACACTACAGAGAAGTCTCCCAAGAACAACGGTGTCAACAGAAATTTCTATATAAATGAATGACGAAATTCATAAAAAGGAAGAGTAGCGGATTGTAGAAAAGTCAGGTAGGAAATATTTAAATTTTTTTAATTAAGAATTATGTTCTAAGGAGAACAAAAAACATTTAAAATTAAATACTCATCAATTAAAGAATTCTTTTTCAAGTTAGGAACTCTTAAATTTAATAATATACGTTTCATTGGCACTTAATATTATAATTATTCACTTCTGAAAGTCAGTACAAAAAATATGCACATTTGTAATGATATAGAGGTAAACGAACTCCGAATAGATCAAAAAAAAAATAAAAGTTACGAATCATTATTGCAAAAATGAAGAGTTTGAAATGAAAATGGACCAATCATGTAGCAAAAAAAGATCACTAATGATTTTCCTTGGCACTAAAATAACTTATAAAGAAATACAATTCCATAACTCTTTTTATTATAGTTTAATTACAGTCCAATGACAGAACTATTTTTTTTCATCTAATGTTCATTTTTTCCAAAAAAATTATTTTAAGATATATTTTTTGATCACAACGATCAGATGATAAATTCGTGGTACAGATTCGACATAAAATTACAAATGTTATATATGAATTTAATCGAATGAGAGAAATATTATTTTTCTTCGAACGTTTATTTCTTTAAATGTTATATTTATTTCAATTTCAATACAAATTAATATTATAATGTTATATACGAGAATAGATTGAATGAGAAAAATGTTTTTTTCTTCTAATATTTATTTTATTTCATTTTTTTATTTCAATTTCAATCTCGTTATAATCACATATTACTTCCATGTAATAAATTTATTATTAGAATTTAATATATGAGAATAAATTAACTGAAAAAAACATATTTAACCCCTTATGGTCGAATGGCCACGCATAGTAGCCCATCACTCTTGCTTTCAAAAACGAATAGCATTTTTTTTATATAAATTTGTGACACTTTTGTAAGAATTGTTTCTGCTTTTATTGTCACGAAAAATGTTTTTAAATTTAACTAATATTTTTTTATCTTATACATTATAAAAATAAATGTTGATCATTAATGATTAATAGATTTATACAAAAAGAAAATATATAGATAATGAGTTAATATATGGAACAAATTGGTGAATTAAAATACCTAAGAAAATAATAAGATATGAAAATGATCTATGACCAGAGATTAGATCGAGAATTAGAACAACATGAGCATTATTTTAAAGGACTAATAATGTAATCAAGAGTAAAATATCATTCAGCCTGAACCTGAATATGTATTGTCAATATGTTTGTACTTTTAGATCAAAAACATGGACACTGAATATTAAAATGAAACAAAAACTTATTATAACTAAACAAAGTAAGAAAAAAAGTTTGGAACTTTTAAATTAATGAAAAACATGTAACTAATCAGAAACAGACAAGAATAAGTGATATAATATTCAATTTAACAAATAAAATTAATGAAATTGGCATAAATAGGATACATGGTAAAAAAAATGAAAATAAATGGACAAAAATCATTATGAAATGGCGATTATGAAACCAAAAGAGATTAAAGTAGAGATCTTATCAGAGACGTAGGGATAAAATTGTGAAGTATAGTGGAAGTGAAGATTGGATAAGATTAATCTCGAATAGGAAAAAATATAAAAATCTCGAGGAAACATTCAGAGGAATTTATTGACGTTTAGTGAGGCTTTAGTCTAGCAGTTGACTGATAAGTTTTTTATGATTTATATATATATATATATAAATGTATGTATGTATAAACTGTGTAGTTGTCTAAAATATTTAAACGCACGTTGAAGATAAATCATGTGAACAAACGTTTTTTTTTTTTTAAGAAAAAAAATAGAGCTTCAAAAAGAATAATATTATATAAACTCTTATCATATTAGTTCACTCGAGTATGAATTGAGTACTACATACATACAATAAGAAGTTTGGTCGGAGTGTTTCGATTCGGTGCGCATGTCGACGTCTATTCCATTATATTGTTGGGTCGATCTCGGACGAGGAACGAACTCGAACGTCCTTACGATGACGTACGTCCGTACGACCAACATCGCACAGATTATTTGTTTGCTCGTGTACGATTTCATTTCTATAAAAGTAAATAAATAAATAGATGGAAGAACGAACGAACGTCCGATAAGAATTCTTTTGACGATATTAAACACAAAAGATTATACAAATGTGAACGAGGATGATATTTATAGAGCATGTTTGTTTACAGCAACGTTAATTAAAAGAAATATTTTGATATGTTTATACAAAAACATGTATAATCCTTTTGTTATCATGTTTTTCTTTTTATAGATTTCGTATGTGAAACTTACATCAGTTAATTAAATTTTAATCTTGACCTGAAACATGTCGAGTATCGAATAATATGTTTGAAATGTTCTATATTTAAATAAAATTGATAATGAGACCTTTACGTTAAAATTAAGAAATATTTCAAATATTGTATACTAATTAAAGAACAATAAATTATACATATATATATATATATATATATATATATGAGTAAGAGAGAGAGAGGCAGAGTGTGAGAGAGATAAAGAGAATTTATTGACACGGACAGAATTTGATTGTCGTAAATAAATGATCAAATTTCATACTAAAACAGAATCAATGTAAACACAGTTTCCGTTCATTTTCCGCACGAAAGTTTCGCGAACGTTATGTGCGTTCGACATCGGCCTGAGTAAAAAATTTACATAATAATAAAAGAAATGGAATATTCGTTCCCGTCTGCGCGCCATCTAGAAAATAAGCTAATTCGATTTGTGCGAGTCTTAACGGTTTCCATAATACAGCTCATTATTGGAACTGGAAACTTTGTATGAAACAGTTCCGACGTCTTCGGCCAAGACGTGTTTATGTGGCGTTCGGTAGGAAAAAAATCTTCGGGATTTGGTTTTGAATTCATGTGCTTTAATTCTGTTCGATTTTTTTTTTAAAAAAAAAAGAAACAATTAGACATTGTCATAACTGAATAGCTTTTGAAATAAATATTTTTTATTTACGTTCGAAGGTTGATTTTTTAATAATTATAATAATGGTTCTTAAATTAATAACATTTTTCTTGATATTCTTAACGAAACATTTTGTATTTCATATACTTCAACCGTTATCACTCCAACTGGCAGTAATACTGCCGATCGTAAATTAATGTTCGACCAACCACAAAATTTGTTTTGAATTGGTAAGAAAAAAATACTACAATGTTTTTAGAGTCATTGAAGTTAATAGAACCTTATATGAAATATAAAATTTTAAATTCAGCAGTCGTTCTTCAATTCGTCGAAAAAAAAATATAGAAAAAATTCGTACATGAATTGAATATAATTTTAGATTAATTTGGAATATTACTGATGTTAGTAAATCACACGTTTACCACATTTCTTCTACACGTTTTGTTTAGTACTGTTTGAATTTCTATCAAAAAGAAAAAAGAATGCTTCATACTCAAGACATTATTTCAACCTCTATTAAAAATCTAGTTATTTTAACTAGTTAATTACTATGTTCATTAAATCAAATAAAACTAATCAGTATCTCCATTAGATATTGATATTATTGACAACTGAAATTGAAAAACGATTTATGAAAAATTCTTCATGAAATAACATAATCGTACCAACTCCAAACTCTCAAACAAATAAACAAGTACAACCACCACCGTTCTATTTAATCCACGTCGACGCCGCAAAATGGGATTTTTAGCCACGTCTTCGTCTGTTCTTGAAATTTTCGACACAAGAGACATCCGTCTAGCGCCCGTTCTCATTAGACAACATCGACGGGCGACGCCTTAATCAACACGGTCTTTCGACGCGTTCCGCATCTACAATCCGCCGCAATTATTTGAATAAATCTTTTAATCTTGTTTATGTTTGAGAACGTGATTACAGCGAAAGAATTGGATTCGCCAGGATAATACAACGGCTTAGATTCAACTTTAAAGACTTGTCGTCGTCGACTGACTTCACGACAACTGTAAAGATGATGGAGTTGTTCGGTTTTTTATGTTGGCAAACATTTGTACATATATACGTTAGGAAAATACGTTTTAAATCAATGGAAAAGTTCTCAAACTTATATTCGTCTCGTTAAAAAAATACAATATTAATTAAAATAAAACTCCATAGGAATAAAATCATCCCCTAACTTGCCTTTACACTATAGGTTGAATACAACAAACATGTATTTTAAATTAATGAGTAGTAATGTATTTTTTTATTATTTAATAAGGAAAAAATATGAAATAGTTAAAACAGTTTGTAAATCATTTTAAGTCAGTATCATTTTCTATTATACAATGGTCACATAAAAAATTATATATAATATTTGATATATTTTTAAGCCTGACAAAAAAATTACTATATTTAAAATAAGTGTTCATTTAATGATGTTACACTACTTTAAACATATTTACAATAATTAATTTTTAAGTAGTGACATGTAAAGAATAATATTACCAAAGTAAATTTCAATGATTTTTATGACGATTTACAAGGTCTGTCCACAATTAAACTGATTTTTTGTTAATATTTAAAATTTATTCAGTATTTTCTCATTCAAAGCAATTTTTTCCTCTGTCAATATATTGCTCCAAATTGTTTCCAGTTCTATAATTCATTATGGAATGCATTTTATTAGATACCGTTCAGGTTCAATATAAAAAATTATTTAACCTCCTTTATCGTTTAAAATCAATGACTTTTCATCGTGAATTTCAACTTTGAGATGAGCCGAACACTCAAGACTGGTGTAACTTAATAAGAGGAGATTAAATCTCAAAATATTCTCTATTGAGTGCTATATATAAATATATTTCTAAATATCCACAACTGGATGAAGATCCTCTCAAAATTGTCCACTTCGATCCATCCATTCCAACATTTTTTTTATACCTCTGTCCCATCTACCCATAGATCTCTCCCTAAGCTCTTTTATATCTTTGAACTTCTAATGGATAATTTCTCTTATCTATAAATTGTATTTTCTTCTTTCTATATGATGGGACCATTTTCATTTTGAATTTCTGATTTTTGCTATAACATCCGTAACTTTTGTTTTCTTTTTGATCTACTCGGTTCTCTTTCTATCTTTACGTATTATATATATATATATATATATATATATATATATATATATATATATTTGTGTACATATGTATAGGTTATATAGATTTATGAATAAAACACGAGAACTCTTTATTCCTGTGACATTAATCCACGACCGAATAAATATTTATTCTGTTCGATTTTCATGCAAACACGAATCGCGATATAAAATACGGTCCGGGCTTTGTGTGAATCCGTATCCGCGCGGCCAGAAAATAATCGTACGACTGACACACACATACACAGTCTAGATTCGATTTCGGCCGCGCTGAATATTTCAGCAGATACGCACGTTTCGTGGTTCGGTCCTTCGACGTCCCGACAAGAATTCGATGTCCTGATAATTCCGTATAGGTGTAAAGTCGAACGCGACGATCGCGGTTTTATGTTTTCAATATTTCAACGGTTTATTTGTCTACTGTCCTTGGATGTTTTTCTTGTTCCAACAAAGATTTTTATATGTGATATATATATATATATATATATATATATATATATATATATATAATATACACTTATGTGCAAAAAATAGTAGTGTTTGATAATTTATTTTCATTTAACCCTAATTTAACACCTATAACATAAATTCGCTTTTTAAAAAAATCGGTGACTTTTCGACACAAAATCCAAATATTCCATAACTATACCGAAATCAGTTCTTGGCTCGATCCCCTCAACGATAACATCTCGGCAGTCGATTAAATCCCGGCGATTATCATGCACAGATTATCCGTCGTATAGTTCACGACCCCTCGAGGTTGAGGGCAATTACACATCAACGTGTTTCGATAACACGCGCCGTCGTCCTACGCGACGCTTCTGTCGTCGAGTTCGGACAACATCAGAACTCGACGCCGTGTACGTAAATATGTACGTTATCTCGTCGAAATTCGATTACGACGCGTCGGATATTTGTTTAGGGCATATTAAAAGATCATACGAGAGCGCTTCCTTCGTAAGCAAATCGCCACGACGACGAGCGTTAATGTATCGAATAGTGTTTGGTTATTGATGAAACGATAAATACTTCAGATATCATTTCGGCACTCTATAAAATCAGTGACGTACGTTATCTGTCCGTTTTCTTTCTGCGAAACAGACTTCATAAATCAAACGAAATAGCAAATATTATAAATTTCGATGATCAATATACTACTTGTATTTCGTTAGGAGAAATGTATTGCGGTCGATGAGGCTTGTTTTTGACTAATAAAAGTTATTTTTAAAAAAGTTACAGATATTTTAATTTTTATTAGAAAATTTTACATTTCATGCATAACAGCCTGATGTATCTAGTTGAAGAATAAAATAAACAATAGATTGATTTTTGAACAGTAATATAAAATTTTGTGGTGATTAGAAATGAATAACTGATTTGTATTAAAGTGAAATTTTCCTTCAAGAATACTAGAGGACAACTTCATTGTTCGACATTATATTTCTTAAGATATAAAATCATCTAGAAACAAATCTCTTAAGATGTTATAATTAAAAACTCGTAAAGTTCTTTTTAGAAAATATATTACCAATGTTCTTGATATGACAAACAGATTTTTAAAAAATATCTCTTTACGACAACTGATTACAATTGTTAGATTAATACAATATTGGCAAAAACCGTACTCGGCGCAGATTTTATAGACGAACGTTTCTCTAATTGATTAAATAGACAAGCTTTGTCTCGCAGTGAAACGTCCAGACGAGACGTAATTTGCTTAAAACATTGGACGCGACGACGTCTCGCGTTCAGATTAAACGAGTTCGAAAACATCTCGCTCCGAAATGGAATTTTAACTACACTCGAGACGAAATATCAGCCCCGGGAAAATAATGATTAACCTGTAAATTACCTGGGCGTTCGTAATAATAATAATATTGTAGGTATGTGACGAGAGAAAGAAAACGCGTTCGTTCGCGATAAATTAATTAAAATCAGAATACAGTCAATGTACAGACAGACATATACATACACCAACACACACACACACACACACACACACATATATATATATATATATATATATATATATATGTATGTATATATAAACAAAGTATTTATTAATTAGACTACATTTTCTTTAATCAGGTTTCACTTGAATTCCTGTTGAAAATGTAATGTAAAATCATCACAGCGTACATAAAAGATTTGATACTGGTAAAATTTCTTCAATTTTGACAGATATTTTTAAATCGAATTAAGAAAAAACAGATCAGTGATCTGCAAAAAAAGAACTTTTCATATTTCTTATAAAAAATTATAAACGTAATTTAAATTTCAGATTTATCGTATTTATTTTATTTTTATTTTTCTTATTATTCTTGTAATGGAAATATTTAAAAAATCTTTATTTCATCGTGTATTTTATAGAACGTATCTTTGATTTTCTCATCTACTAGTGGATACAACTTTACTATTTCAAACGATAAAATTGAGAAGATATATAGGATGATTCTAATAAAATTGAAGGATTTAGATGTACATTCACTTTCTTACTATCATACTATCAATTACTCTCCTCCATTGTCATTTAGACAGTAGTCCCTCACTTAAATAGTAGTTAGAGGGACTACTATTTATATATAAATAGTAGTCCCTCACTTTCGAGAGTTGAGAATGAAGACCGACAACTTCATCTGGTAAAAAAATAACTGTCGAAAAGATAAGGGAGTAAACCCCGAATTAAAAATCTTCACCAATCCGCCTGGTCAACGTAGTGAATATAACCAAATACCAGTGAATGGTAGCATTCATTGAGACTTTCATTCAGTAGTGCATTGATATGGGCTTAATGATGTGATGTGTGATGATATAAAAAGTATGAATGTGACTTCAATTAAGCAAACAATAGTGGTTACATATTAGATTTCCAAAGTAAAGAAACTTTAGTCGACACTCTCAACTTGGTTTTTTGGAATGATGAAGGTGATCTTCTCGTGGATTTTAATTTCAGGGGACGACCATAAGCCTAGATGTACATTGAAATGTAGACACAAATAGTGCAGAACGATATGTTATAGATAAAAATTGTGTACGTATGTGTGTTTGTATGTACATACACACACACATGTGATATATATATATATATATATATATATATATATATATATATATATATATATATAATACGTGTATAAGTATTCGCCGTATGGGTAACATAAGCAATTTATTGATATAATTCAATAAAGTCGTTAAATTAAAAACATTTTTTATTTAATTAATAATAAATATAATATTCATTAGAAAAAAATACAAGAAACAATTAATTCTATAATATAGTAAAAATTATTAAAATAAATACAGTAAGTTACATATTTGCTGAGCAAAAGTTTTCACCACTTTTAATATTATGCAAAAGAAATATCAACATTTTTTTAGAAAAAAGAGTTTAATACCTCATTTATTTCCCTTTTCTTTTTACTACTTCGTTTAAACGATTTGGCATTGAATAAATTAATTTTTTTGTTGCTTCCAATGTTATTTTTGCCCACACCTTTTGAAGTAAGGATTTAAGTTGTTTCTTGTATGTAATATGGTGCTGTCGAATTTTTCTCTCTAATAAATCCCAAAAATGTTCTATGGGATTTATATTGGGAGATTATAGTGGTGTTTTCAGTATATAGAGAGTATAGAGAGCCCAAAGCTTCACTATATGAACAGTTTGCTTTGGGTTGTTATCATATTGGAAGTAATATTCATTATTCAAACACAATTTTCTAGCATTTTCTTTTAAATTTTGTTTTAAAATATCAAAATATTGAAACTTATTAATGGTTTCGTCGATAAAAACTAGGTTGCCAGCAACCCCACCACCACCATGTCTAACAATTTTGTGTATATGATTTTCTTGCAGTTCTGTATTTTTCTTTCTCCATATCAAAATTTGGGCATCAGAACGATAAATATAGAATTTACGTTCAACCTTAATCCAAAACTCCTCATTAAATTTATTTTTATAATTATTTGCAAACTGAAACCTTTGGTTTGTTTCACTTTACATATAGCTGATTTTTTTCTGCAGGCGCGGTCGTTGTAACCATAATTTTTAAGAATTCTTCATACTTTACAAGGATGTAGTTTTTTCCAATATATTTTTCTAACTGTCCTGCGACACAGACGAGCTTGTTTCAGGCTCTTTCTTAATAATAATAATTATATTACGTTGTTTATGTACTGTAAGTTTGAATAGCCGACCAGTTATTTGTCAATTTTCTAAGCTTCCTGTATCATTAAAGCGTTTTATTATATCACGGACAGTAGTATGACTCTTGGATACTATTTCCAAAATGTCCTTATATGATTTTTTTTGGTGTAAATTTATAATTATTTTTCTCTCAGATATACACGATTCTTTTTGTTTACGTCCCATTTTTGAAATATCTTTGTAAAACTCACTAAATGATGAAAACTTTCAACGTAAACTGAATGGAGAATCGTCGGAAAATATAAATATTTAGTTATACTGCAATGCTGTCACATTTATTTAACAAAAACTTTGATATTATATGCCATTATCAATAAGTGGTGAATACTTTTGTTCAGCAAAAATGTAACCTACTGTGTTTATTTTAGCAATTTCTAATATATAATGGAATTAATTACTGTTTTTTGTATTTTTTTTCTAATGAATATTATATTTATTATTAATTAAATACAAAAAATTCTTCATTTAACGACTTTATTGAATTATATCAATAAATTACTTATGTTACCCATACGGCGAATACTTATGCACGTCATTGTACATAACATATGTGTGTATGAATTCTGTGATGAATAGGGATGTGGCATTTTTATTCTGCCTTGCTACATGTCATAATCTGTTGTTTACAAAAAAAACTGTTTTGGGCACACCTAAGTCACATGTATCTCCTGCATCTAAATGTGAACCTTAATTAAAATCTAAATTTTATTGCAAAACACACAAGTTAATTTTGAATTCTGGACGTGGACTACTGAGTAGTACAGTTTGTTTATTGTACGATAATCAATTTCTTTTTCTCTACTGTTATAGGATGGTTTTTCTCAAAGATTTTCACCTATATTGATTCAATATCTTATTTATATTAAGAAATCCAAAAGATAGTTTCACAATACGATAGGTGTTTTAATTTACATAGGAGAGTAGTATAATAATGAATGCACGATATGCTATAATAAACACATTTCAAAAATTCCTTCACATATTAATATTTTTTTTGACACCCGGCCGACTCTTCCTTTCTGGACGCGTCTCGTACAATTCATTTCCAGACATAATACGCTTACACTTAATTCCCGACCTAGTATCATAGACCTAAACGATTCAAATCATCTTCCCGGTATTAAATCTATAAGCGCGTCGTCACAATAACGACGACCGTCGTCAAATCGTCCGTCTCTGTCGCACTGCTCGACGTACCGTCTCATTCGGACACGCGTTCCATTTATTAAACGGGCCGACATCAAGTTCAGGCCCGACATAAATTACACGACAGATTTCTTTTTTGTGCCGCATACGTTTCTGTAACGTCGAAACTTCGTTCATTTCTCGGTCGAAACTCCGCTCGAAAGTATCATCATTATGTGCGAAAATCACTTTAAAAAGATCTGGCGCGACGCCAAATATCCTATATCTCCAAATGATTACACTACGCGAAGGTTATAAACATGCGCGATGATCTAACTTAAACATATAGTAAAATTTCATTGTCGTATGTTAATGCAGTTTAAACAAGAACAGAATTCATGCACACATATGTTATATATATATATATATATACACATCACATGTGTGTGTGTATATATATACAAACACACACACATACACACAATGCGTACGTGTGTACGAAAAACAAACATGTACCGACTTCTTATAACTCAATTATTTTTCCCATTCCATTTTCGATTCCACATCATCTATTTATGTAAAAATATTTCCATTTAAACGATTTTTTTGTGTATTCAATTAACTCTATAAATTTCATCGACGTCTTTTTATATTCTATTAACATATTCGAATTGAATATTTCCTCCCTGTTACAATATTCAAAGATTGTTCAAATACTGTCGATTGCAGAATTTCTTTCCGGTTTTTTCTTCTTCTTTTTCTTACAAAACCAATTCGTCTATTTGGAAACAAATTGATTTAAGCGATCAATTAAATATTTTTTAAAAAAATTATCTGTGTTATGAAATAATTTTTATTATTATCTGAAACTTTTTTTCTGTCATTTTAACTTTTAATTTTTGTCATTTTAATTTTTATACGAAAATAATAAACATTGATAGAAACAATTATTAAAATGATTGGCCATTTGGGACTGGCATAATAAATTCCAATATTGCCGTGTAGCCCATCAGTGATCTGTTTGCATAACTGTGTTCTTTTGATGGAATTTTAGATAACTTTTGAGCAGAGATGCGCCTCAATTTCACTAATCATGTGTTGTACTAATTGTTGTTATTAAGGGGGTATTCTAGTCTAGAATTTCGAAAAAATCGATTTTTTTGTTGCATATTTTCAAAGTTTAGACCTTTAAGAATATGTCCTTTAGAGTATTTTTCAAAATTCGAATTATTTTCGGAGTTATAGCTATTTTTATGACGCGCCAATCAATCCGGTCTGGTCGGAACTCCAAACTTTAAATGCGTTTTTCTCGAAACTACTTTTTTCGACACGGTTGACGTGATATCTCAAGTTCTAATGAACAGATTTACTTGAAATTTGGTACAGAGCTTCTCAATATAACAGTGATTGCTCCTGTCTAGGATTTTTTGAAAATTTTGTTTTTTACTATTTTAAAAAATTCCGCAAGTTGAAACAAATAGGGCAAAAAAATACTGTTTTTTCACACTACCGCCATTTTACGAAAAAAAAAATTTTTAATTTCCCTGAGCAGGGATACTACTACATCCTTCTTTTTCAATAATTTCAAAAAAAAAAAATTCAAATGACTGGAAGGATTGGAATCACGTCAACCAGGAGACACCTTTTTTTTCGACCCCCCACTTTGCCAGCCTGTACCTTTTTCAATTTTGATTTTTTTGTTTTTAATAATACTTTTTATACTCTTAAAATGTCAATAAATAACTGAAAAAAATGGACAGTAAAAATATTTGTTATTTTTTTTTATAGCGCCTGAAAAAACACCTAAAATTCGTGCGTCTAGACTAAAATACCCCCTTAAGTCCCATAACTTGAATCTCTATTTTTTTTTACTCTATATTCTCCATTTTCATAGACAAGCCTAATTTTAATACTTTATTTAAAAAATTCTTCCTTCTCAAAATTTCTCAATGCTTCACTTCAAAATCTAACCGGTTTTTTCCATTTTTTGCCAAAATTAGTCTCTACTCCTTACAATAAAACAACTATCATTATTAATTTATACATATTTATTTTATTTTTTTTAGTTGACAATTTTATAATGAACATCTTGTTTAAAAAGAGACATGTTTTAAATATGACGTATTATTTTCTCTTCTATTTCATTGTTTCCGTTTTTCATTCTTTTGAAGTACTTAAAGAAGTTGATTTTTTCAAATACTGTTAATATACTATCCTATTCTCGTGGTCTTTAGACACTGTTTTATTTCAATTTATATTTTTTCTTATTGTACATTTTCTAATTTCCTTAATTATTATTATTATTATGTAAATATATTTATTTTATTCGAAAACAATTAAAGTAAGTGTACACGAATTCGATACAATTAAATGACCTTTTCGCGTCGTACGCCCACCGTAGACGATATTTCAATTTAATACCATTGGCTCACTGGATGCTTGCCCAAACACATTTTTTATCGTTGTACCCAACTACCATTTCGTACGAGTACATTCGATCATCGAAAATTCCATCAAATCGAAACGAATCTCAATTTGATGCGAGAACATTTCTTATCTTTGAAACTTGTAGCGTACATATGTACACACATACACACAAATATATATATATATATATATATATATATATATATATTCGTGTGTTTAGATATGTATGTGGGACGTCAGTATGCAATATAAAAAATTGCAAAAATGATATGTCAAGTGTAAAACACACTTCGCGCGAAGTTGATGAGAAGTAAAGTGGTGTCTGAGGTAATATCAGAAACGTCACTGACTTGTAACAAGTTCAAAGACGTATCAGCGGGAGAAGAAGTACTTGATGAGCTGTTTATCTCTGACGATTTATTCGACTAAATGCGAAATGTTCTTGGAAAACTACTTGAAACGAATCTGTGTTCGTTTTTTTTCTCTCGCTTTTGAACGAACGAGTCGCATTAAATTATTTGCGTGCTGTTTATATTAACACTCTTAGTTAAATGTAATTTTCATTTACGAGAATAATTCGACCGCAGAATTACCTCAAATTAGTTAATATTATTTCTCTTCTTATTTCCACTTATTGATTTTTCAACGCATTAACATATTATATATATATATATATATATATATATATATATATATATATATATATATATATATACATTGTTCATATAATCTTTTTTCAACAAAAATATTCAATAAAATATTTTTAAATATTTACATAAAAGACGTTTTTTTAAAAAATTTTTACATATATTGACAATTAAACATAACTTATGTAATTAAATGGATTAAATTCAAAACAAACTAATTATTATTTTCTTTTTGTCTGAAGAAATTATCCTGCTCTTTCTATTTAATATCAGCGAATTTATTTTGTCAGAAGAAATATATAACTCGTTCTTTTATTGCTGTAATTTCGATTCATAAAATTTCGCAGAAGATAAAACCGTAAAAATTGATAGACATTTTATATTCGTCTATACATATATATATATATATATATATATATATATATATATATTTGTGTGAAAATCGATTCTGTTTTAGTTAGTTTCAGTTTATAAACCGTCACTACAAAACATCCGCCTATATAACATTTCTTCTCGTATGCCTAAGATTTATACGAAATCATCTTTGATGATCAGCACTGCTGAAATATGAGTGATCAAAGGTTATTTACACTAACTGAAAATAGATGCGTCACTCGATCGAACGAACAGCCTCCGCTAGTATTATTATTAATAATAATAATCCATCTATCGAAATTAATCTGCTTAGAGACGACCGCGAACCGAGCTAATTTCGGAATACCCGCCGTTTCTAAGTATTTGACAATGTTTGAAGTGCTTTCATCCGTCATTAGCCGATATGATATGATAAATGGATCGATTGATGTGTCTTTCGCATACGCCGAGATTTCATTATAAATAAACGGTTTGTTCGAAGATGCTCTCGTGGTTTATTTTGAATGGCGATCGAGACGATGTGCATTTCAAATGTTGTGCATTCTGATAATGATTCTATATGCATTTGGGCACTCATATACACATACTCGTATGTGAACATTCATGAGCAAATATATTCAATGGATTTATTGACTCTTAAATATTTCTATCCAAAACATTTCTGGTTCTTTTTTCTTCTTCGCAGCTAATCTCATCTAATTCTTTCCTCTACTATGCTACAAAATTTTATCTTTTCATTTTTTATTAAATCTTATCCTTGATCTTCTTTTATCTATTGGTCGCCATTATATAATACTCCTTGTCCAACTATTGTCTTACCCATACCAATTTCAGTTTTTTTTTTTTTTGTTTCTATCAAATACTTTTATCTCTTCTCGTTTCCATTTACAAAATTTTTAATGACGTTTTTAATTTTCTAATTGCTTTTCTTTATAGACTTTATTAAGTTATCAAATTTTTATTACATTTTTTCATTCAGTATTATATATATATATATATGCTTAAATAAAAAAAATATTACCAAACATTATCTGTACCTTAAGAATATATGTTTAGTGTAAAAGATTTAAATTCGTAAAAAAAAACTTGAAAAAACTCAAGAAGAGGATTATTCCAACAGAAACGAAATTAGCAACGGAAGAGAAAGAATGCTGTGAAAGAGGAATAATTCTACTGAATATTTAACAATATATCGTATTAAAGAAACATCATAAAGAGACTTGTTTAAAATTTACGAAAAATAAATAGAATATTAAACCGACAATCACCTACCTTCAAAAAACACAATCCTGCGGATCGTTAGTCTACGCTGTTCGTTAAAACTACAAGAAGGAAAAATAAAAACGCGTACACGCGCTGTTACAATATTATATGAATAAAAGATACGATTCGCAGGACCGATTCCTATTTTGTCCTGACGTGACGTCGAACAGAGACCGACTGATCGCGAGACGAGGACGGAATGCGCTTTTCCGAATATGATAAGACCGTATCGTCGTCTCACAACTATATACGCCACTATCTTATCTCGTGAATACGATCTACACGGTTCATCTTTTCTACGTTTTTTTTTCTTTTTTTTACTATTCACAAATCATATTTAGGAAGTAATTTCATCCGACATCGATATAACAACACGGAGAATAGAATGTTTTATGCGTTTCGTAGGGATGATCAGAATTGTAAAAGACGTTATTCAGACGAGTCCTCTTTCAATCTAATTTCTATTTGGTAGATGTGACACGGTTTTTAGCATACATACATATCAGCTCATTGCTGAACTCGTATTTTCGTATTAGCTTAAATCAACTCTTTGCTGAACAAACACCTCATTGAATATTAGCAATCTTTAGTACTTGGTCATACTAACTACTCTAACCAGATGAGTTGGAAAAAAATATATACGTACATACACACACACATACATATATATGTGAGTGTGTGTGTTTTTAAATGTGTATGTATGTATGTCGTAATGACATGAATTATTGTTTAACATGTGGAAGATTGCATTCAATTTCAAGTCCGAAAAATATGACAAACTGGACTCTTATCCGATTTTCCTCTATGTTTAAAAAAGAAAATTGTCAATTAACACATCCTTCTTATTCTCACCTATGCCAGTGAAACATGGGTTTTGGATTGTCAGAATGATTCAACGTCTCAAAAGTATGGAAGATAGACATTTGGAATTACTTAAAAAAATAAGAAGAGAAATGAATGGATCAGAGAGAGAAGAAAAAATACAAATATTTAGCAAAAGTGAAAAGTTTGAAATGAAAATGGACCGATCATATAACAAGAAGAGGGGATGAACGATGTACAAGAGAAATTATTGATTGGGAACCTGCATATATAAAGAAGTCCAAGAAGGTGCTCATGAATAGATGGAACAGAAAAATATTTTATTAAAAAAAAAATTATTTACAAAAGAAAACATGAGAAATATGATGAACCTGTTGAAATTCATTCCTCCTATTAAAACTCAAGAACTAATCAACATGATGATCTCTGAAGATATCATTGTTTATGTTGATGATTTCGATACATAATTATACTTAAATTTAACCATACTAATATAAATGGTTGTAACAATAACAGAATATTTATCGTTAATTTTTTTCTAAAATTCTTTAATAAACAATAAATTATAATGATTTTTTCTGTGGTAAATTTTTTTTTCAAGGTGAATTCAATGATATTAATTATTTTCTATTTATGTTCACCTGCTAAATCAACTAACTCTCTTAGTTATACGAGAAATATTAAAACAATAACGATTATTCTAAGGATATCATTAGATAAAAGATACGTCTGTAATAATACAATCTACAATGTTTATTTGAATTTGAATTTCTAAAAAAAATCTAGAAAAATGTATAATACTTTAACAATTTCTCTACTTTTGATTTTATTAAATTAAACAACTTGTATAAAAACCGGTTTATATATATATATATATATATATATATATATATATATATATAGCGGTATTATGTATATATATATATATATATATATATATATATATATATATATATATATGTATGTATGTATGTATAGATTTTTCTATCAGTCCACTACTGGATAAAAATCTCTTCAAAATAATTCCATCTAGTACAATTCATTGTCTCGTTTCGCCATAAATTTCCACTAGAATCAATACGACTCTCGTTCGTCTATCTTTTTCTTATCCACTTATATTTCTTGATCATTTTCAAGTATTATGAACTTTTAAAAGAGGAACAAACTCAACGTCTTCGTTTCAATGCGAAACGAACGACTTGTGATTATAACCTGTCGCTTATTTATTTTCCTCTCGACATGAAAAACCGCTACTCGAAATAAACGAAAATTCAATCGTTGCAAAAAGCATTCGCGTAAATATTTGTCAACGTGTAAACAGGCCATGTGGATGTTTACTTCCGAGCAAACAGTTCGATGTCTGCACGTGTATGTGTGCACCTAATTGAGTGTAAACAACGAATTCGTTTAAAATGTACAAACGAACGCGCGACTAGTCGAACGTCGCGTTTCCATACACCGTCGGAGATACATTTTTCCCGCCGTTGCGGTCTTGTCCGTGATATTTCCGTACGGTTCCTCTATATAATTCATCAGCGGAAGAACATGTTCTGCGAGAATACATTGGGCGTGGAAAATCCGAACGACGGAACGCGACCCGGTAAAAGATAATTTAATTATACGTCTTCGTCGAGGCGCGAAAGTGCTCTTCTTCTGAATATAAATCGCGAACGCGATTACTTCTTAGACGTTCGTATGAAGAAACGTTCGTGTTTTATGCGCGCGGTCGTTCGCTGCAATCGATAACGACGTCAGTCTGTGTTCCAATTCAGTGGAACACGATCGATTTGTTTATAAAAATAAGAAAACGACGATGTCGTATCAAACAAAAGTGTGCTTGATAAATGTAGACTGTTCATTGCTATATAAAAATAATAGATCTTCTCGAGATAGATCATCCTGAATGTTAAGATTTATATTGATTAATACATGAATATATAAAAATCAAACAATGCCTGTGATGAAAAGAAAGTTTCAATAACGTTTACAACATTTTATATTCTTAGCTACAATACTTGTATTCGAAAAAATTGTTATATTTTTAAACGATCTATTGGAAGTTCATATGATATTTTTCCTAAGTTTTGTAACAATTAATTCTATTAAACGTTTTAAATAAAATTTCGAGTTTTCATATTATTTTCAACTAGAATTTTGGTAAAACTGTTTTGTTTTCTTTGATATATTCACTTTTATAAAATATATCACTAGTAATAACACCACAAGGTTTTGCAAAATATTCAACAGTCACTCATTGTTCACTTTATTTACCGATATCCATTTTGATGATCATATTATTATCATCAGAACATTGTATAGACAATCCATATGAGATTGATTTTTAATAAATGATAGTAAGTAAGTAAATGAATGTTTAAATCCTTCAATCTCATTTAAGTCACCCTATATTATAAAATCTATATGTTATACTATTTAAGGGGGTATTCTAGTCTAGACGCACGAATTTTAGGTGTTTTTCAGGAGCTATAAAAAAAACAATAAATATTTTTGCTATCCATTTTTTATCAGTTATTTATTGACATTCTAAGAGTATAAAAAATTATTATTAAAAACAAAAAAATCAAAATTGAAAAAGGTACAGGCTGGCAAAGTGGGGGCTCGAAAAAAAGGTGTCTCCTGGTTGACGTAGTTCCAACCCTTCCGGTCATCTGAAACAAAAATTTTTTTGAAATTATTTAAAAAGAAAGTTGTAGTAGTATTCTCGCCTAGGGAAATAGGGAAATTTGAAAAAAAATCGCAAAATGGCGGCAGTGTGAAAAACAGTCATTTTTTCCCTATTTTTTCAACATTCGGAATTTTTTAAAAATAGTAAAAAACAAAATTTTCAAAAAATCCTAAGCGGAGGCAATCAATGTTATATTGAGAAGCTCTGTACCAAATTTCAAGTAAATCGGTCCATTAAAACTTGAGATATCACGTCAACCGTGTCGAAAAAAGTAGTTTCGAGAAAAACGCGTTTAAAGTTGATTCGTTCCGGCCAGACCGGATTGGTTGGCGCGTCACAAAAATAGCTATAACTCCGAAAATAATTCGAATTTCGAAAAATTCTCTTAAGGACATATTCTTAAAGGTCTAAACTTTGAAAATATGTAAAAAAATAGATATTTTCGAAATTCTAGACTAGAATACCCCCTTAATAATACAGAGCTCTGACAATGCTGTAATGGCCATAGTAGTACGGCCCGCTAAGATTTCACAAAACTTGTATTTGGCCCTTTTGCTTAAAACGTAGCACGGGTCTATTCTAAACAATAAACAATTAGTGAACATTTTTGTGTTCTTGGAATGATAATTCATTTGTATTAAACTCTATTTTCGATTTAATAAAACTATCCAGTATTTTAAATACTAGTTAATTTTGTAAATCAATTCCAACAATTGGCTATAAATAGACGACATGCGTATTTCGAGGCTGGTTGCATACTACGAACGCACGTCCGTTTTATACATTTTTCTTCGCTTCGACGCTGTCGAATAAAAGTAAAAAAAAAAAAAACGTCGACCGCTCGGCAACCATAAGTACATTAGTGAGGTTAGGTTCGCATATTACGTACGTGCATTTCAGTCCACTGATAAAAATCGGTGCCGAGCGCCGTTCCACCGACTGACTCAATCCTCTATACACATTTATGTGTAGCCGAAGGTACTCTTTCGACGTGTGTGCAAAATCGTTATAATCACATCTATTTCATACATGCATACACACACGCACGTATGTACATACTTATCGTACGAATGTGTGTCTGCGTGTCGTGCGGTGCCCACGCCACGCGGTCTGTATTCTTGGTGCCTGCGTATCCCCCACAAAATCTGACCTCGCGCGCCCCCACGCTTAATTTCCCGCCCGCACGCGACCGACTGAGCACGCATACCGACCTTAGTAAATTATTGATTTTCGTTCAGCGGTTGTCGCTTCATTTCGCATGTTGGAAGCGCATTCAGTCGTCTCGACGGCCAACAAGCCCTTGTGTTGTGTACCCGCGAACCCCCTCACTCTGTCACTCAACCGACCCACCGACGCGGCGGCGGTCCGTGCGTTCGGTCTCATTGATTTTGTTATTATTTATAAAATGTGCGTTCTCCGACGACCCCATACCCATTAGCTCGTTTTAAATAACGCTCCCTGTACGTTATTCACACGTGCTACGTACTTGCTTTACGACGTCTGATTATATAGTACATACAAAAGTACCGGTGCACCTTCCGTCTACCCATAAATTCATTTACCTATCTATTTGAATACACGCACACATACATACATATATCTAATATTCCGTCACATACTCAAAAAAATAAGAATAAAGTTTCGAAATATAAGACTGATTAGGATTCTGTACAAAAATCAAAGTAGTGTTGTTAGATATAAGAAAAATCAAAAAAATTGTAAGACAAAGTGCACTTTCTCAAAATTTGTACAAAAATATATTGATCATTTTCAATGCATATTTGAATAATTTACAGGCCCAAGTGAGTTACTCCACTTTTCATTTTTTTAAAAAAATTTTAATACCGAAGCACTAGATTGGTGCTTAATTTTTTATATTTATAAAACATGAAACATTTTATGTCAAAGATACATTGGCTTTGGTAGGGGATTTTATTTAACAACAGTGGATAAAAAGACTGATGATAGTACATATATATATATATATATATATATATATATATATATATATATATATATAAAGTGTGTGTGTGTGTGTTTGAAATGACTTCTTATTGTTAACGAACACCCACGTCCGGTCCTTTTACCCGCACCACGATTATCGGGCCACCGTGACGTCAGATCAACATTTAAATCATTTTTCTACGTCGCCGCGCAACCGTCGCAGAATTTTAAATAGCTCCGACGATTTATTAGCATAGTTTCAATATTCATTTGTCAATTTGTACAATCCGCAAGTTTCATCTTAATCCTGTTTTATTGAATGTTCGAAGTTGAAATATACGTTCGATCTTTTGTGTCGTTCGACGCGCTACGCCCGAATTGATTATCTTTTTATTTGCTAGCGCGTAGATAGCACAATAGTTTTTCTTCGGTATAAGAGACGAAAGTTAAAGATAAATCATAGAAAAGTAATGATTAAGAAATAATCGCATTTTTTTGGTCCTTATCATGAGATGGATGTAGTTCGAATATTGTAAATAAAGCTGATGGAAACGTAAATTTTCAAATAAAAAAAATACGATAAAGTAAGCATATTATTCTTATTGAAACAAATAAGAAAAAAAACATTAATACTCTGGCTGCCGAGTGATATTTTTATATTTGTCTCATTTTACTATTAAGAAAATACACTGATTAAATTGTAAATGATATGAATTAATTGGGCTTTATTACTTTTATCTCACTGTCGGTATTTAATAACTCCCATGGCGTAGAAAAAAACCTAATTAAAATAATTGAAGATGTGTTATATACTTATTGCAATGTTAAGGAAAAATTATATGCTTTATAGCAAAATATCAAGAAACCACACTACATTAAATATAAAATGTCCGATTTCGAATCAAAAGTTTAATTTATTATATGTTAAACAAAAAGCAACATAGTTAACTAAATAATATGCCTAAACTATTGGCACAGTTTTGTTACCTTAACGATAGCTTGTTTATACCAGCAATGAAGAAGCATGTAGATAGAGTTACGATAAAATCGAAAAGGGCGTTTTCCACAACTTGTTGAAAATTGAATATTTTTCCTTACAAGAAGTGGTACTTAATTGGTGCAAGGTCTGGCGATTACGGTGGATGACAGAGAGTTTCCAAGTCTAGCTCTTTGACTTATCCATAGTTTCACAAAAATTGCTCTTAAAAAGACAATTCGAAATATAATCACAAACCAAAACATGCGTTCTAAAAAGTGAACATGTACTTTCACAATAAAAAAAGAACAAATGTCAACGTGAAATATCAGAGATATCAAATATCAAACTTAATATATAAGTAAATCAGACATTCCATATTTAATGATCTTAAAGGAAAAAAGGACGTGTAAATCTAAAAGATGTTATAATAATACTGATGTTAAAAAGTCTGGTAGAAAGATAGCTAAAAATTTCACAAAAAGAATGTTGATTTTCTGCGGAAAATCCAATGACAATTCATCCGTTTGATTTTCAGTGATTAAAAAATAAAAAGATTTTCTTATTCACATGTGCACTTGTTATTTTCTTAATATTGATTATTTTTTCAAAAATATAAATATAATTGTTTACTAACTTTATACTTTTTTATCGAGTCTATTATCAGTGGCCTCCGAGGTATTATTGGAATTTTCATTGTCGGCCATTAGTGACCTACCTGGCTAACAACGTGTTAGCGCATTTGAACTCGTGATATAAAAAAAAAGTTAAAAAGAGATCAAAAACACTACCTTCGTTGTAGATTCGTCGTTAAAGGGATTTTTATTAGCGTCGCAGCCATATTTTCCACACAGTCTATTCAAGCGAATTCCGTGCCGTTATTATATATCATCGAATCTAGTAAACCCGCCATCCACTTTGCAAGATTATACACTCCGTCTCGTCCATTCATACGGATCGGCGTGATATATTTTACCATCCCTGTACGAACGAACGACGGTGGCGTTAGTTCGGCCGCTTGCGGGGGTTACGACCCGATGAACTATTCGCCAATATATTTCGTTACAGGGCCGAAGTGGACGCCGGTCGAACGGCTATAAATGTATTATTGACATCTCTAATCGAACGGCGCTCTTGTCTACTTAAATAGATAAAAAGCAGTGTTTTGGAACAACAGCGGGCAAGTGGACTGTTCGGCACTTTCACGAAACTTTCGCTTGTACTTTTTCGCTCGTATTAATCAATTGTCGGTCGACGAACAGATTTTTATATGAATCGAAATGGTTCGTTCGCTATTGCGAAACTGAATTCGTTAATTTATCATGAGAAAAGTTTTTCGTATTAGCAATCGAACGTATAATGAAAATTGAGTGTAGTTGATGGACAGGACAAATTTGTCACGATCGGACCAATTCACTTTTGTACAAATGGATCTCGGTCGTACCGAAACACTACAAGATTTTATAAAAATGTTCGATAATTACGTATTGTTGGTTTTTTAAAACAATGCTCGTACGAGTATAATAATATAACATCATCTTCGATGCATAAAATAAATAAATAATTCATTTCTCACTAAAAAATATTTTTTATTCTAATAAACAAATCGCTCAACATGATAAAAAAATAGTACCAGATTTTTTCGTATAGAACCCCATCCATATAGAGAGATACGACTGATCCTTTATTTGAATTTTTATTTCCAAATAAAGACTCACGGGCCTTAATTTGTAGACAATACGAGAAACTTTGACATTTGTGACGTGATTTTTCTAAAATTTTAAAAAACCTTTTTGCACTATTTTGTATTACTGTGTATTCTTTATGAAAAAAGCCGATGCTATTCACTTCAATCGATTATCTTCTTCGCTGATTTTGTTGAATATCATATTAAAATTTGAAAGCAATGAACAGTAGCAAATAAACATTATTCCTTATTTGAAACACTGGCCACATGTTATTATAATAATTATGATAATCGAAACAATGATTTAATGGACTATAAAAAAATATTATTTTTCCAATAAATACTGCCTACATTAATAACGACTGAATATGTATTCCCCTTTGTATTTTTTCATACACGCGAATGTTCAATTAAAGATCTGTGTTCGGTTCGAAACTGAAATATGTTTTTTCAAAAAAAAAATATGTAACTAACACAAACATTCGAATAATTATTTATTCTTGACCGACGAGAGAATAACATACGTGTACGCGTATATTTATTTTATTCAAATGTGCTCGAACGTTTCAAAGTAATTATTTCCATATTTACATACATACAATTAATACGAGTTGTTCGGACCTTTCCTGTCCGTCCATCTACCCATTTTCATTTTTAATAAACTTCTGTCGTAAATTACTTTATGGAAAGTCGACAAGACCCGTGTAGTATTAAGTTGTTGAATAGAAATGGGGAATGAAGTTCGTTGCGATTTTCACAATAAAAAAAAGAAAATAAAAAAAACATTTTCATTTTTCTAGTATCCATTTTTGACTAATTTCCATATTTTTTATTTTTTTGCTGTTGGCTTACACTGAAATCGTAGAATAATTGAACAATGAAAAAGATTAAAAAAATATATAAAAATTAGTAAAAAAAAACGTACATTTTTCGTTTACGAATTGAAATTTGTACAAAGCAGAGGCAATCAGGAATATATATAGAACATTTAAGGCTGAACATAGTAATCGAACGAAACGATGGTTCAAAAAATTTCGATCAATGGTTATGAATGTTGAAAATGAGTCCTGCAGACACCCAAAACCAGCCATCGACATCGACCAATCGCATACACAAGTGAAGGATATTGTAGAAAACTGTCTGCAATGTCGTAAGTTCAATGTTTTGTTATAACATTTATTGATTATAGCCTTATGTTTATAAAATGAATTTTATAACACAATGCTACGATGATGATGACATTGACATCAAAATGCATATTAGTCCATTGTTGTTATAAACAATAAAGTGAACAACAATAATTATTGAATACTTCATAACGTATTGCAGTGTTGGGGGTGAAAATTCATTTGTGTGAAAAATATAAAAAGGATTTTATCAATTTAATAGCAGATGAAGTAATGTCATGCAACTCTTCTCTTAATTATATCAATACACATAAAATAAAAATATTAAAATCAATAATAATCCATCGTATAATCTTATCATTTAATGAAATAAATTTTAAAATAAACCAAATGTCCACTACTCGACAATTTTTCTTCGCCTGAAAGCATTTATAAAACTCAAAAAGCAGGATAAATTAGTTATTTACTAACTCACTGAAATAAATAAGACACATCGACTGGAAGTTTGCAGCTCTCGTTTTTGAATAGAGTAGCCAGATGATGAAAAGTGGATTCTAAATACTGTTACCTCTCACTTGCAAGCACTTAAAAACTTAAAAAGCAGGATAAATTGAAATGGATACCAAAAAAAAAAAACATTTTTGAACTAAGTAGCTTTATATAATGAAAAGTGGATTTTATACAACAATCATCATCGATCTGTACAATGTTTGGATACTGACGAGGGTACGAAACTTGAGGTTGAAACCGATCCTTCATTCGAGGAAGATAATGGTGACCGGTAATTACAATTGAAATTATTCACTATTCGCTCTTGGAACCTGGTGAAATCATTAATTTAAAAAAAATACTGTTCTCATCTGGAGAAAATACATCAGCAATTATGCGTTAAGCAATCTGCATTAATCAACAGACTTGGAGTTATATTACTTCATTAAAATGATCGACCACATATTACAAGCACAATTGGAAAAGTTGCAATATTTCTCATTCACCATATTCACCAGATTTCTTACCAATGGATTACCGTTATTTTAAACATTTGGATCATTTTTCGCGAAGAAACAATTCAACAATGAAACAGCAGTAAAAACACCTTCGAAAAATTTTCTAAATATAAAAATTCAATTTTCTACAGAACTGATACGAATATACTCGTATCATATTGTGAAAAGTATTTATTTTTATTAATAATAATTATTTTTTAAAAAAATACAAATGTCTGAAATTGTATTTAAAAAATCCGTCATTTCGTGCACAACAACTTAGTAACAAAAACGATGCTCTCTCTCTCTCTCGTCGAGTTAGTACACGGATCCGTCGATCGAAACGAACAGACACAAAACTCTGTGAACGTTGCAACCGTCTTACTTAACATATAGATTAAGTGTCTTGTTTAGGGGCGTCGTTCGGTCCAATGGAGCATGCTTAATTACACGTAATGACAAGTATCTTTGAAGCTTGTTTAAACGTCACAGAACCTTAAACCGTCGATCGAGCACATTGTCAACGGACTGTAATTATTTTTCTCACCCTTCTTTCGAACACGTCAGTACGGAAACGTGCGCTGGAATCAACCCCCGTGCTTTTCACGCCGCCCGTACGGTCCGTGCATCCGTACACAAACACACACGCGTCCATCTGAATATGTGTGACTAGTGTGTGTACGGATCGGTTATACGAATTCGTTGAAAAGAAGCGTTATCTTCGGTTCGTTTTATTTATAGAACGCGGCAGGTAGACCGGTAAATAAAACGTACCGGCGTGAAGTTGATATCCGACGCATCGCGCGCGGCCGTATTTAAAAATAGAATTATTTTTTCCCCGAAAAGTGTCTCCGAATTAGTTGGTTCGCGTTCGGATGATTCGTCGGACGGTCGTGTGGAACGAATGAACATGACGCCCGGCGTGGAATTTTCTCTGTTTTCGTTCTAATTTCTTTTTGTTTATTCGATAGTGGACCGATACGTTATTTGTTTTGGAAACGGACGACCGTTTCGAGAATTTCTTATAATAACACTGCTGGTTTTTATTATAGATTCTGTACGTGTTAACACGAACACGTATATTGGAAATATTTATTCGTTTGACATTGTTACTACAGTAGTGTAGA
Source organism: Neoneuromus ignobilis (assembly GCA_029203775.1). Taxonomy (NCBI): domain Eukaryota; kingdom Metazoa; phylum Arthropoda; class Insecta; order Megaloptera; family Corydalidae; genus Neoneuromus; species Neoneuromus ignobilis. Next base: position 1,045,420 of record CP092092.1, read on the forward strand.
TTATTGAATTAGAAACGATTTTTTTCTTGGATTTTTCATAACCTTTTCTATAAACTTGTTCAAAATTAAAATTTGGACAATGGATTATTCATAATATTATTTTTTTTATATTGTAGCCAATTCATTTTAATACAAATAAACTATCACCCCAAGATATTATAATAGTGTCGAATAATTATTTTCTATTCATTTTATTCACTTGGACTCTGATAGCCATTTTGGAATCATGTTGTCAGAAGGTCGAAAAATTCGATTTTTGGATTTTGACATTTTCTATAAGTATAATACCTGGGGAATGTTTTTGAAAGTTTCAAATTAATCTGACTAAAATTGATGGAGGTGTAGGCATACTAATTTTTTACAAATACTCGTGTAAACTAATTTTGAAACTTTGAATGTTTTTTCTGAATATCTCATTTTCAAAACCGGTAACCAAAATATCTCGAAAACGATTGCATCGATTTATTTCAAATTTTTAAAGTTTATTATAGACACGAAAAACTATTTCTTGAGCAAAGGATTTATTTCATTGCATAGTTTCTATTTTATTGACTAAAAACTAGCAATTATTTCATCTAAAATCGAAATTTTAAATTAGAATGTCAGTTACACAAACTGATCATACAAGGACCACATAATTTAATATATGAGATAAATTTTCTTCATTTTTTTAATTTCTTACGATCCAAATCTAAGCATCGGTGGTCACTGCAAAAATTTTTTTAAAGGACCTATGGACGAATTACCATATTTATTTTATTTTTAATCGAAAAAAAAAGTAAACTTCTTTTAAATATGTGTTTTTAGATACTCGAACATCTATTGGGAAACGTGTTATAGTTCTTGAAAAATTCCCAAAAGTCATGTTTTTTGCAGAAGTTTTTTGTTAAAAGTGATATTTTCAAAAGTCGCCATAAATCAAATTCTATACTACAAATTAATTTGTTTAGTAGTAAAAAAATTCGATTTTTTTTCTTTCTTTTCAAAATTCCAAACCAAAAAAATCGTTTATGCCTACCTGAAACCTTTACAGTGTTGAAATTGTAATCTGAATTTTCATGAAACATTATCAAAATAATTATTCCACTTTATCAGAAAAAAGTCCCGTGCGTACTAGCACATGTTCGATTCTATCCGCGTTAATATCCGGTTATTATTCTGCGACGCAAACAGAAACGTAACGACGCGTCGTCGGAACGCGTTTCGCCCACACGTCCGACGCTCGATTCGTTCGCACCGATCAATTATAAAAACTGGATCAGTTCGTTCAATTTTTACGCATCGAACGAATAACACGCGCCGTCGAAAATCAGATTTACATCTGACATAATTAGATTTTAATATCGTGATACGATTTATTGTCCGAGCGGCGCGAAAAGTAAATAACGCGCGTTAATCAATCACCACGTAAGTGCGGTCCACTCGAACGAAAGTCGACCGATTTTACATTTAATGACGATTGGAAAAATTCGCCACTTGTCGTAATCGATGTGTGAAGAGTTTGATATGGACGGTGCGCTTTTAGCAGTTCGTCAAATTATTCCGGGGAGAATTATCGAAGCGGAACGATAATATCAATTGTCTTGTAAGTTTTATTACAGAACTTTTCTATTGAACATTGTGACGACTCGCCGAATGAAAGACAATATGAAAATTATAATTTTTTCAACTAATAATAATTTTTATCCCTTGAACCCCATTGATCGACTCTGTGCATGCCATTTTCTTTATATTAATTCTATACCATCATTTATTGAACATAATGTTATTCTATCCCTATATCATTTCTCTTGAAATGTTAAAAATATTTAAAACGTCTTATCTGTGCTTGATCTCAAACTTATATTTGTCAATAAAGATCTTCGCAACTTTAAATACCGATCTAAATTTATGAAAATAAAAATACACATTTTATTATGACTGATTTTATTATAATCCATTTAGAAATATACTTACTGACAAATTTACAATTGATTTACGCAGATTAAATGTCACTCGTTAATTTGACATATAACAAGTGATATTTGCATCCAGTTTCAACTCATCAAATATAAATTTCAAAATCTGACATTTCATACACAACAATCTATCTATTTATCTATCTGTATATTTATATATATATATACTAATGAATTTTCCTACATCTTTCTACCATATATCAATTGGTCTCTTTTTCAACTTTCTTACATATCTGGATTTCCAATTAATAACTTTTATTCTTCATTAGTAGTCTTTTGTTCTTACTATATAACCAGATTATTTTCATTTCAAAATCCTCACTTTTGTTATAAAATTTTAATTTTTACTTTCTTTCCAATTCACTTTCTATCTCTACATATTGTTCCTAATATCCATCTATCCGTAATTCTTTATGTTGGCTGAAGCCAGAGAATTATAAAGATAACTACTTTAATGCTATATACGAGAATACATAGGATTTATTGTTCAAAATTTTTTTTCTTCTAAAACAGAAATATTCGATTTCATAAAATGAAAATTCTTCCTAATTTTAATTATTTCATTTTTATTTTTATCTTCATTTCATCTATAAATATTCCTTTAGTGATAATGAATTATCTCAATTACACATACTTTTCAACTTCTCTTTCTCTTCTTTTTAATTTGATTTTCTCAAACCTGAAAATCAGTTGTACATTTCTGTTATCTTGTTGAAATTCGTCATGAGACCAATTTTTCACATACTCTATCTAATTCTTTTTAAAGTTCATCTAGGCTTGTTGAGAAAATAATAATATCGTCAATAAATTTTAAGTAACTAAACATCTCTCCACTTATTTTTATTTCTTCAGCTTTTGCTAGCTTAATATCTTAAATATTTCTAATGCAGCTGGTAATAATTTAAATATGTATATAAAATGAGTGTCGTGTATGTGTATATAAATATATGAATGTGTACTCTATATACATTAATATATGTGTACAGGTAGAAAAATGTTTGTGTATGTTTATATGAAAACGGTAAACGTTTTCAATAACCTCTCCCGTTAAAAACAATTCAAATGCTGGAACCTGCAGACGACGAAATCTAATTTTCAGCAGATAATAGCGTTGCGAGTCGTCTATTTTTCACGAGTTGAGATTTTTCCATCCTAACCGAGACAAATTGATTAGATTTACGTCGGTTTTTTACGCAGGTAACATTTGCGGTGAAAAATAGAATTGAAACAGAACAGCACTTTATGTGCAGGTTTAACACACGCACACACACTTATGTACATGCATATATACATACATATATATATATATATATATATATATATATATATATATATATATATATATATATATATATATATATATATATATATACAAACATGCAGTGAATGATCCTCTACTGCAAGGATTTTATTATTAACTCATATTATTATATTTATTTTATAAAAGCATTCTTGTAATTTCATCTCTAATTTGTTTTACTTTATTTATATTCATATATATATATATATATATATATATATATATATATATATATATATATATATATATATATATATATATACATATACAGTGAATCAAAGTGAAACTCATACAGTATTATGTTCAATAATTTTTTTTATACAAATTTTTAAATGAAAAAATCTGTTTTATATTTGACTTAAGTTATTTATTAAGGATATTTTTATCATATGAAAATAAATTAATCATAAAATAATACTTGAAGACCAAAAAAAAGTACGAATTCTGAAAAATGATTCAAAAACAAATCAAAATGAAACATAAAACTAACAAATTATTTATTAAATTAAAATTTACAATGGATTGAATTATTTTAGTATTTATTAGAGTAACCTTTATTAATTTCTATAGCCTTTAAACGATCCGGGATGAATTTAACTAATTTTTCACAATAAGCTAGATAAATTTTTCCATTTTTTTAACATCCCTTTTTTAAATCATTTTTATTACTAATAGTGTGTGTTCTAATGGAAACTTCTAAGTGATTCCATAGATTTTCAATCACATTTATATCAGGTAATTATGGTGGTGTTTCCAGTACTTTGGGGCAGTTATATAACAACCAACTATGTGTTTTATAAGCTTTGTACTTGGGGTCGTTGTCCTGATAAAAATTAAATGTTTATAAAATCCCAAGTTTTTGAGCACTGGCTTTCAATTTTTTTCTTAATAGATCAATATAAACATTTTTATTTATAATTTCATTTATAAAATTAAATTTCCAACCCCTCTCGTAGACATACACCCCCATACCATAACGTGACCGCTCTCATGTTTGACTGTAGGTCGTAGGTGTTTTAAAGACATTTCTGTATTTGGTTTCTGCCATACATTAATTCTCCCATTGGATCCAAATAAATTATATTTGCTTTCGTCTATAAACAAAACATCTTTTTAATAATCAAAACACTTATTAACATGTTCCCAAACGAAGCTTAACCTTTTGTTGCGATTAACTAGGTTTATGTAAAGTTTCTTCCTGGTAATATTAGTATGAAACCCATTTCTATTTAGGATATTGGGAATTGTTTGGGTGCTTGCTTTTTTATTTAGATAATTTTTAACTTCTAAAGTCAATTTAGGCGCGCTAATTTTCGAATTTTCTTTAATTTTTTGTAGAATCCAACGCTCGTCATGGTCATTAAAAATCTTGCGGAGACTCTTTTTGACTTTATTGTCAACACTTTGACCATTTTTAATTTTTTTTATTACAGATTACACTGTAGCGTGGTTTTTATTAACTATTTTCCCAATTTCCCGTAGAGTTTTTCCATTTTTGTAATAAAAAATCATTAGCATTCGCTCGTCCGTCGATGATTGTCCCCTTTGTCTACGGAAAATGAAAATCCAACTTATATTTTTTATAACCAAAGTGACCAAACACATATTTGAAGAGTATAGTTTTCAAGCAAGAGTAATTAGTTGTATGAGTTTCATTTTGATTTATTTTTTGTTCATTTTTCAGAATGTTACTTTTTCTAGAGTAGAAGTATTGATTTACGATTGAAATTTTCAAATATAATAAAAATAACCTTAATAAAGAACTTAACCAGGAGATATAAAGAAAATTGTTATTAAATTTAAATATATGTGTAAAATTATTGGAAACATAACTCTGTATTAGTTTCACTTTGACTCACTGAACATATACATGAGAAAAAAATATTTCCTTTATATGCATTTAAAAAATTATCTTGAAATAACAATGACGTACTCATATTGTTTCTCCGAGCAATCTTTATATTAAGTCGGCGATTTAAAATTCACGGCCAAAATTATCGAAAATGACTCGCATCCTGCGCGGCCACTAAATAATTTACATAATAAGCAATTTGTTGCCATTAAATATGATTCCGTATCCAATTCTGTCGAATAGTTCGGTTTATTATTTCGTCGTTATCGTCGACTTAGAACTCGCTTATGGCACGACGTCCAAGTTCGATCCGAACACACGACCAACAGCGTATCGATCAGTCAGTTATCCGTAACTAATGAACATATGGCACATATCACGCGTCCCGTAAACTAATAAATATGAACACGGGTAAAATTAACATCGACGATCGAATTGTTTAATCATGTAAAGATTTCGTACAGAGAGAGCGCTTATCGAATTAGAGTTCAGCGTTAATTGAAACAGCTGTTTTCTTTCGATCTTATAAATAGATTCTGTACAATTCACTTGCGTCAATACATGCACAGACATTGTACATTCGTTCCGAAAATACATTTTCATCCAAAAACAGCATACTGAGTGAGGTTTTTTTGACTTTGGTCTGTGTTTGGTTTCTTCCAAGTTTTTCAACAAGTCTTTAATACAATTGTTTATAAACAGATTATATACATTGAATAACATTTTAACTTCATATCATTTTGCGACACAAGTTCAATCTATAATTATAATTCAATATTATGAGTTCTTTTTCAGAGTAGAAACGCGTTTCATCCCAAAACACCTCAGATAAAGATAACTTGTATCCACTTCCTAATTCAGTCCTAGTACTCAAGTTCTGCATATTTAATCAATAATAGGATCCATTTTTCCAGATCTTGACAATGTATTAAAAAATATTCTCAACCCAACACTCTATATTTCAGGAGTAAATGTTCAAATGTTTCTGGTATACATGAAATCTCTATGAAACAATTCCGTAGTCTTGAAATATTTTCTAAACTCTCCATTTCTAAGATCAGAATATAATGATTACGTAAGGATTTTTTTTTCTAAAAATTATCAAAGAGTCAGATATCATTTTAGACGGATCATATACAATTATGTTGGAAAAATTTTCAGACTTTAAAAGACTTCTTCTAAGGTCAGTGGTCTTATTGTTCTTTCAACAAAAAAGTACTAATACCATATACCAATTTTGGATCAATGCATGGAAAACGAACTTTCTTCTCAACCAATATATTTGCTCTTTCTTTTCCACTTTATCCATGTACCAACCTTTCAATCAATATGAATACAAAGATAACTATTATAAAATCTTGATATATTATAAAACAATATCATTCACTCTATTCGTTCGTTCCTATGGCTAATTTAATAAATCATTCACCTCAGAAACCATCGAATTTTTGAAATGATATTAAATTTTCTAATTCAGCACTCTGATAATAATTACAGATCCACCAAAATGTACATCAACGAAAAATGTAGACAATATATGATTATTTAACACATTTGTAAATAATTAAAGTTAAATAATTACCTATCTGATAAGTGATTCATTTTGTATAAAAAATAGGGTGTGATTGTTGCGATGAATGATTCGTTTATATAAAAAACCCATTTACATATAACTATCAAGAGATTAATGAAAACATTCATGTTCGTTCGAACAAATATCTATGCAACTAGAAAAATATCTCGAGGATTAAGCCGTCCGCAACTACTGTATACCAGTAGAATCGTCCCCATTCATTTTTTCCTTGTAACATAACAAGAGCATGTAATAAAATCAAATGTATAATATAACGAACATGAAAGCACATAAAAGTGCACTGCAGAATAATAACAATTGTTTCCGGTTGCGTTCGTTACAGTTGCATACGTTGCACGCTCGAATGAATGTTGCACTGTTCCGGTGTTATTATACGGGAATCGTTACAGTCAAACGTACGTAGGAACTATCTAATTGATTGGATTTAACATCGTGTATTTCGAAAATAACATCGTCGTGTCCATTTTGACTCTCGGCTGAGGACAAAAAGAGCACGCGAGAGAAATGAGAATACACGAACTGCAAAGTGAATAAAAACATTGCTAGTTTTTGAATAGATTTCAACATTGACTTTTGTTTAACAATCTGCACGGTCATTACCACAAAAACCAATTCAGTATCATATTTTATGTTGAAAGGTCAATCAGTTGTAGATTTCTGCAACCGTAGTGAATTTAAGACATTTGTATTGAGTGATCTTTCACGTGGTTATCAACAAGAAGTTACCTCGAATATTGTCACATTTTTTTATTGATATCACTTGAAGCCTCTCCCGTCCAAATGTCAACCTCACCTATACGCAATGTGCGTGTTGTTTTCACCGTTAAGTCTCTAGAGAGACTCTAAAATATTTCAGATTTTCAAACCTAATTGGAAAATAATATTCTTATTCATTCACACGTTTCATAATCTTTTTCTATTTTCCATTATTGTATTACTATTTTTATATTCCTCGGTTAACCTATTTGAGCCCTAATTTTAATAAATCGCTATTTAAAAAAAATCTGTGCTCAAAAATGTGACATTGATCGTAATTTATCGTAATCTAAATATTTTCACTAAGATAACGAACATTCTTTTCGTATTTAATAATTTACAAAAAAGAAATCAATTAGCTGAAATGCTAAAAAAAGATGTATTTTGAAAAATAATGAATCGAGTTTTATCTAAATGTAAATGTATGTTCTTCTGTAGCCGTTAAATTTTCAGTGTGACCTACTTTAATGTCAACGTTTCCTCGACAGCATAACAATTATTTTTCTTCATTAATTATCATGATATTTAAATTTTTCTCCGTCCACTGTTTATGATAAATAGTATAGTTTCGTAGAATCCAACAGCGATTTTTCATTCGGCCTACTAAATCGTCCATGCATCGTCGATCAGATTCCATTTCCATTAACACATTTGATTCGCTCCTCGCACACATACGAACCGTGCAACCGAGATAAGAATCCCTCGATTCTGAGAACCGGTCGGACTTTCCGTACGTACACGTTAACATGAAATTTTAATACTCGAATTAATTCCACTACTAGCTAGAAACTAATGGTCGCCTACCTAAACGTCCGCATAGGTGAGTAATCTATCACGCGCCGCCGAGACGACAGAATTGCAGATCGGTTTAATTACATGTAGATTTAATTTCAACGTCGGTCTTCTGTTATTCTGCGGCCATTGTTCGGTTTATGTTTAACTGTTTCTCGGCTCGATCTTGTATAATTAACCGTCGGCGTGATTAATATCTCGGTGCAATTACTTTTGTGAATCGTCGAATTTAATCAGTTTTAACTTTACGTCAATCGAAGTTCGAAAACAGTGATTTTAAATTAGAATCGATTATTGGTCGGTTGGAAAATCATTCAAGAATATAATTGATTCGAAACACAATTATATTATATATAGAGAGAGAGAGAAAGAGAACGAGAATCTATCGAAACAGATTGAAAGAGAAAGACAAAGAAACCTTTATTGATCTTTATTATTCACATAATTCTTGGAAGACTCGTATCATCTAATTTAAATTTTATAAATCGACGCCATGTATTTTTTCACATTTATATTACGAACTTCTTCCAAGTATTAAAAAAAAATATTGAGATTTAACTCTAATCCGCTGTCTGTATAAATTTTCTACCATCTACTTTGAACTAAATTCACAGGCAAAACGGCAAGTGCTTTTATTAGACTAGGATTTATGCTTTAATTTGATATGTAACAAGTAACATTTTCAGACAGTTTTAATTCATTAGAACATAATCAACTTCTCAGATCCGATGGTTAATTTATAACTTTAAATTAACAGAATCTTTTTTCAAAAACAATAACTTGGAAATGTTATAAAGTCTTATTGTACATTATTCTGCAACGTGATCTTATTGATAAATTAATATATTATTATTTAATAAATTGTCTCTCGCTATTAACTATATATTTTTATAAAAACACCATCGCTCATGAACGATCCGTTGTTTGTATCGTTTTGTACAAAGTACTATATTCTTTAGATTGTGCTCGTACGTACATTTAAGTACGTACGTAGCACAGAAACATACAAATAGAAGACTGAATGCAATCGTAAAATTGCAGCGTTTTAGTGTACGTTCTTCCTGCATTAAGACATTCGAACACGCGACCATCGTCACCACTCTCTCGGTGCATTCGAACCGAGCACACATTGTCGTTTTATTGGTCGTCGAGCGGAACAAATTACCGTGTCTTCGTCATCGTCTCGCCACGTCCCGTCCATCTAGAACGTCAGACAATCGCGAGGAGAGACGAACACGGAGAGCCGCATGCACGTAGACCTCTTTCTGGATTTCATCTATGTCTCGGAGATTTACGACGAAAAGAAAATGTGCAACTCGAGCTATCAGCGTCGCTTTGGACTGAGCCAACATTAAGTCGGTGAGTAATAGAGTGTTAGGTCGGCGCCAGTCACCCCACTTGAGATCGACGCTCGACGGATCGTACCTCACTTCGCGGTCGTCGCGCACGAGATTTATTTTGCGAAAATCCACTGTCGTTACATCCGGCTTCCTATTTCCTTATATTTTTACTAGCGCGTCGACGAGTGAATATTACATTTTTGTGACGTTTAATTCGCGGCGCGATGAGACCGAACGACGGAGATGCAGCGTCGTTTCCTCTCTTATCTCTATTTGAACTTCACTATTCGCTTCCGGCTCGAATAGTATTGTTGCTTAAATAACAAAAAAAATTCATTCGCACCGATCACAAAAAAATATCACATAATATTATTCAGTGTAAAGAATTAAAATATTTTGAATAATCCTCAGTCTACAAGTATTAAATCAATCATAATCAATAGAAAATATATTATAAAATATATCAAAATGAAATCATATTTTCTCTCTTTTTTATTCAATTTGTAATTGTATATATATATATAGAGAGAGAGAGAGAGAGAGAGAGAAAGAGAGAAATTGCAAATTAAAAAAAATGTTTAAAACACTATGTAAAAATTGATATATGAAAATTATTAATAGCATTAAAAGTATTATGTACAGGTTAAAGGGGGTATTCTAGTCTAGACGCACGAATTTTAGGTGTTTTTTCGGGCGCTATAAAAAAAACAACAAATATGTTTACTATCCATTTTTTATCAGTTATTTATTGACATTCTAAGAGTATAAGAAAGTATATTAAAAACAAAAAATTCAAAATTGAAAAAGGTACAGGCTGGCAAAGTGGGGGCTCGAAAAAAAAGGTGTCTCCTGGTTGACGTGGTTCCAACCCTTCCGGTCAGATGAAACAAATTTTTTTTAAAAATTATTGAAAAGAAGGTTGTAGTAGTATCCCCGCCTGGGAAATTAAAAAAATTTTTTTTCGCAAAATGGCGCCAGTGTGAAAAACAGTCATTTTTTTGCCCTATTTTTTCTACTTTCGGAATTTTTTAAAAATAGTAAAAAACAAAATTTTCAAAAAATCCTAGGCGGAGACAATCACTGTTATATTGAGAAGCTCTGTACCAAATTTCAAGTAAATCAGTGTATTAGAACTTGAGATATCACGTCAACCGTGTCGAAAAAAGTAGTTTCAAGAAAACGCGTTTAAAGTTGATTCGTTCCGGCCAGACCGCATTGATTGGCACGTCACAAAAATAGCTATAACTCCGAAAAAAAATCGAATTTTGAATAATCCTCTTAATAACATATTCTTAAAGGTCTAATCTTTGAAAATATATAAAAAAATCGATTTTTTTCGAAATTCTAGACTATAATACCCCCTTAAAATAGCCATATTGACATTAATTCATAAAAACTTTGGTACCGATTAACAAAATCTGATAATAAATAAAAATATAAAATATTGTAAAATGAAAATAAACTATTTTTCATTATATATATATATATATATATATATATGTGTGTGTGTGTGTGTGTGTGTGAGTGTATGTTGTAATTACGTAAAATTATTTCCCAAGTTCGAAACATACATTTTTAAACACTTCACATCGATCCAGCAAATGTACATCATACGTTCGTTGAATCAAATCGAATTGCGGTAGAAACGTTTTAATTACAGGATATCTGACCACTTGAAATATTCAAAAGTTTTTTACGCGCCGCATACCGGTTTTCATTATTTAGTTATTGTTATTGAATCGATGGAAAGAAAACTCAAAGTTTAATCCGAATAACATATTTTTTTATTTGCGAATGTAAAAAAAACGAAATAGAACATCCCCTATCATAACCTGATATTATTGAATTTTCATCGTGCATAAAACGTTGATTACTTAAACGAGCCATTTTTTCGAAAACCTGCACGAATTTTCTTTTAATTTAATTGGATATTTATACATATTTACATCTAAGTTCTGGCAAATGGATAAATTGTTTTATAACCTGCTTTATTGTTGTTCATATTTTCAAATGTGTTATTATTTTTATTACACATCTACTAAAAACTTCATAAATAAATTCATTAATTACTAAAATCAAACAATTAATTATTTCTAATAATAAACATGGACCATTGTTACAAACCTTTTAATTAAAGTAATTAATTTTTAGTTTCACCTTCCATCTTTGCTCATTCTCGAAAGTCGAGTTCATTTAAATGTCTGCAGTGGAATTTTCTCACAGTTAATAAAAACTAGCATTATATAAGGTTTTCAAATATTATAAACTTATTTGTATTTAATTTATTATTTTACATGAAAATTATATATTATGCTAAGAAATAAAATGGCAGCATCTTTTATTTTCGAAACTATCTTTTTTCAATAAGTAAATATCCGTTACTTAGCAACCAAGTAAATATTACAACTATTAAACAATGAAGAACATCATTCAAAATACAGAAGAATAATTCCGACAATATTTTTCATTTATTATTCTATATATTTTTATTGTTTCTAATATACATTTATATGAAATTAGAACCATTAAACAAATATAATAATAGAATATAAAAATTATCAAAATAAAATTATTTCAGAAATTAAAAGATGAAATATTTTCTAAATCTATACAAGTTTGATTGTTGTCATTACCATCAGACTCTTTATCACCAAGGCTCTTTACATTCTTTGAATCGATAAATTAGCATCAAATGAGTGATTAACCCAGTACTGAATGTTTTCTGTCTGAGTTCACTCCCATGTTGAGATAATTCGGTTTTAAGACGCTGGGCACTCGTTAATATTCCATTAAAAATTCTAAATATATATATATATATATATGTGTGTGTGTGTATGTGTGTGTGTGTGAGAGAGAGAGAGTGTCTGTATACTAATTTATAAATATCATTTGAACTCCGGACTTTTAGAACGTTCGTATCTACCGCATCCATCATTCCGAGCTGTAAGCTTTAACTGTAGCGTTCATATTTATATGTCATCTCTTAAGCTTATTGCAACATGTTTAATTATTAAAATCTGCGAATCCTGTTATTCGTTCGCATTTTTAACATATCCGTCGTCGTCGTTCCCACACCGACTGTTTTTACGATTATTATAAAAATTTTTTGCTACTATTCATACATGTCATCCGTCCATAATCCGTTCGTTTTAACAGTTTCGTTTCTTTTTTCACGTCCCATGACACGTTTTTTTTATTATCATTATTGTTGTTGTCGTTGTCGTTGTTGTTCCTATTCCGAATAGTCGCCGCGACAGGTACAAAAATAATCTACGTGTCACACGACGAACGTACAAGTTGCACGGTAATTATTTATTCAGCTGCTTTTTTCTGCCGTTTTTATAATCAACGATTCGAACCGAAAAAGTATGTAATTCAAACTACACGTTTTATTAATAGTCGACAAAGATTCGTTTATTTATTTATTCTGTTAGACGAGTTGTTTTTATACTTTTCGGTTGTTATTATTGTACATATCAGATATTTTTTATCAGAAAAAAAAACACTCGATTCGAAATAAATACATTGAAGCGTTTGACACTTGACTCGTGCATGTAAAATGGTTAATCTTTAACGAGTTTCATATCCATGTCTCAGGATTTATTCTTCAAATTAATATCTACAATATATAATGAATATGTATTTACACAAATGAATGTTCACCCCAACACCACAATAATTTAAAGTGTTCAATAATCACTTGTTGTTCACTTATTATTTATAATTATATAATTTATAATTATATCGGCTGATGCATTTCGATGGCGACGCCATCATCGTCAGAGCCCTTCTGTTAAAATCTAGACTAACTTTTAATATATACCTATACTAATTTGTTTTTTGTGTCCTTATTCAATCCATCTACAACTGGGGATTGTATCTTTCTTTTCGTCATCTGGTCTGCAAGCATGAAGTGTTTTCGGTTATTTATATTCGGTTCTCAGTATAATACCTATTGAGAATCGATAGAGATTTTGAAAAACGAGAGGGGATTGGATAGTTGTTCGTCAAAGAGGTGACGATTGTTAAAATCTAAACTAACTTTTAATATATACCTATACTAATTTGTGTTTTGTGTCCTTATTCAATCCATCTACAACTGGGGATTGTATCTTTCTTTTCGTCATCTGGTCTGCAAGCATGAAGTGTTTTCGGTTATTTATTGTTCATAGATTTGTGACCTTTTTTGATGACATGAATTGACTTATTTATTACTTGTGACGGTATTCGAAATTTTTTAACAATTTGTGAGGTCCGTTCTAGATGAATTGAATATCTGCACGCGTTAGTTTTGTGATTTAATTTTTTAAATTTGTGTAAAGCGAATCACCCACAGTTCCAAAACAACCAATGAATATTTGTATTGTTGTTTTAATCGAAATTCATACTTCTTGAATCGTCTGTGCAACATCTTGTCGTACGATTTTTCTAATACTCTACTTTGAAAATCTGATAATAAAACAATCGTTATTGTTTCGAAAACAGAGGCCGTCGTACGTTTCGAAGCTGTTAATCTTTCTTTACAAGCCATTAATATTTATGTCATGGACATAAACACGAGCACACATGACGAACAACGTGCGTTCAGTCTCATCGATATCTTCATCGAATTATAATTTCCTTGTCCGTGTATTCATGGTCGTATTTTCTTCATCATTTACACGTTGTCATCAAATTGTTTTATTGTCGCGATTTTCGTTCAGTGTCGTAAACATATTCGATCATAAAATTAACTCTGCCGGCGACAAAGTCGTCGGATTATAAAAATATGCTAATTAAGTAGGTACATGCTGAACGTTGTGCAATTATCAGCTTGACAGAGTGAAGTTCGTCAGATGGTATTAATTTAAGTGTTCACTTTATGGTTGTCTACGATAATGATGTTTTGCTGAAAAAGCAGAAAAAAGTTACAGGCAAACCAATTAAAAACAATATTAAATAAAAGACAAGAAGTGTATCTCTACTTGCAGCGTAATATCTTAACAGTTGTCTATTAAACAATCACTCATTTATAATAATAAACTTTTTATAATTACTTCATAAAAATAATCCCAAGGTTCACTCTTTTACATTTAATTAATGTATATCATTAATAATAAATGTGTTCGATTAAAGGACTTTTATCAGTTCAATTTTGAAATTCTACGTGCATATTTATTAATCTTTTTAAATGTTACATTCTTTTTTTGAAAGTAAAGAACTGTATTCTTTACAAGTAACATGCAATGTTGGTCGTCGTCGTTACCAAATTTGATAATTAAACACAGAAATGAAAATAATGAGAGAACTTTAAACTTTATATCGATTTTAAACTATACTTTTTGTCTAAATTAAAAAATTATATTAATTATTTAGATTTAATTCTACTGCTGATTGTGAAAAAAATCATAAAAAATTCAAGTCAGTTGAACTGTTGATTTCAAAAATATTAAAGATATATCAATTAAAATAATATAGTTTTGAGAAAATGCATTAAATACACTTGTATTATTTTTTTACTCAGCTAATAACTCAATCAGTTTTTCGAATTTTAACGTGGAATTTTAGAAACATGTTCAAATAATTGTTCACTAAAAAATACAAATAATAAATCGATTTGTTGACTCATTTTTTTTAAGAAAAAATAAACTAATGTTCAAAATCGACTGCAAGATTATACTGTCTTATTAATTGAAAAACCAAATTAATATTTCCACTACGATGCAATATTATAAACATTGTTCAATTTTAATTTAAGGGAATAAATCGGAAAACATTTTCATAATCAATTCCCTGTTTTAAAATTCCGCCTAAATAAAATTTTCTCATATTGTTATCATTTTTAAATCAACAAATAGCAGTAACCTAGCAACCACATACACTGCGGCCATTGCCTAATGTTCAATGCTAAAATAAACAGCAGTGACATTTAACAATACGAGGGAATGAAACCGACATTTAATAAAAGTTACAAAACGGAAATAAATATACATGTATGTATGTAATACACACACATATATAATTAATTCTCCCTTAAACTTTTTTTTTATTTCACAGAACAATTTTAAAATAAAACTTTGTATAAAAAATCGTTTTATATACAATAAAAAGAGTGTTTTCTCAGCCGATTCCGACCTTAATTATTCATTCTAAATGACGTCAACGAGCCGCAAACTATACAAAGTCGTCACTAAGCTCGATATTAATTTGTTTATGCATGAAACACGCTTCAATAGTGACTGTCAAAATATCTTTGTTGCTTTTAACAACATGTTATTAAATATTTCGTAATTATCTCGATTTAATATAATAGCTAAACTTGTGTTTCTTGGAAATTTTAAATAAAACCCTCTAGACTAAATCAATCCTTCAAGATATATGTGTACATAATTCTCACTAATCGGTATATCGTTTAATTCAGCATGACTTTTCCTTCCATACAGATTTTAATACATTTAACTTTTTATGTAGAGAACTTGTGTATCACAAATATCATTGTCATTCACTATTCGTTTTGTTATCAATTGTTCTGCACTTTTTTCTATTCTGATAACATTTCCATTTGTTAACTTTATATTAAGCCATTATTCCTAGATATAAACCTTACATCAATATTAAATCTATTTTTGTTCTTAATCATATTTTACAATACTTTTCATTTTTTATTTTACAAAATATTTTTAACAAATAATACAAATAAGCATATAGATATATTTTTTGGTCAGCTATTATCTACATTATTCTTATAAAATGTAAATGCTCGATTTTACACTCGAAATGCACACAAGCGAATCAAGTGATCAAAAAGTGATTATTGAACACTTTTATTAAACCGAATGTTGTTATGGCCAATGATTTATTTATGTAAAGGTTACCAATCCAGCTATTTCAGTTATTGCACATGAATTTTAAACGGTTAATTATCCTAATTGCTTTTTTATACATCCATCACTGATGTCAATATCGAAATGTCAAAATATTTAATCAAATTTTACCGCAAATCTAGGAAACCTTCATAAATTTCATTTCTCGTGTTTAGTGACTATTATTGGATGTACTAGCTGGAATTCACGAAAAATAATGTAATCTAAACCGTTATTTCTGTTCATATGATAGTAAAAAGAATGAAGAAAAAAAATACAGAAATTTATTCAACAGATATCTTTGAGTTTTTCGTTTATATAATTGTTGTTGAACTACTAAACTACTCTTTTAAATTTCTTTTTAAAAACATAATATTGTACAATAGAATAATTAAAAAAAAAATACATTAATTTTTAAACTCACTACATATTTCCATTATACAGCAAACTCAATTTTTCAAAATTATTTTTATCTTCTATTCCAATAAAGACTGATACATACATACATACATACATATATATATATATATATATATATGGGCAGATAGCTCTCTTGAACTTTTAATAAAAAATCCTCATCAACCCGCCTGGTCAGCGTGGTAGTTATAATTAAGTGCCAGTGAATGGTAACAACATTGAGACTTTCTTCCAGCAGTGGTCTGATATAAATAATTATGATGATGATATTTTCTCCTCAGATCAGCACCTTGTCATGATGAGGATACTTGCGTGTTTTGATGATTTTAAAAACTATATCACTAACTATAACCTAACTACTAGACAGGGTTACATTAGCCGGACAAATGTTGGATTAGAAAGAAGTGATATCTCCACCACTAATCTTATTTATATATGGATTGAAGCTCTATAATAGAGTTTAACACTAATACAAATCTATTCATATTTTTACGTTAGACATACTTTATATATATATATATATATATATATATATATATATATATATATATAACCAACCGATAGTATAGTGGCTTGTATCACTCCCTATCATATGAAATAGTACATTTTATTCCCAATTGAAGAAATAGGGCAGACAGGGATCTTTAACCGAAATGAAGGCAACCTTCCTAAGGGAGTAAGCCCTGAATAAAAAATCATTACCAACTCGCCTAGTCACTGTAGTGAGTATGACCATGTACCAGTGAATGGTAACGTTTGATAACTGTTTCACACAGTAATGGATTTAAATAAGCTGATATGATTTGGATTTCAATATTTATATATATATATATATATATATATATATATATATATATGTTATCAAAACATCTATTATAGAAATCCGTACAAGTAAAACGAAATACATTTTTGCTATTAACGAAATGTAACCAAACGTATGTTCTTTTGTACAATTCGCGAATAATACGCGAAATAGACCTTCCCTCGCGTACAATAATAAATTTGATCGATGCTTCAAATCCAACTTCTCATATCGTGTGTGTGTATGTGTGTATATATATATATATACACGCACACACACACACACACTCGCACGCACACCACATCTATATACATATACACATTAATTCACCCCTTACTAAAACATTTACAATGTTTCATTGCGACCCGAGGTGAGTTTTGCACGTCACGTTGACAAGTATGTTTTCTTTTGTGTGTGTACGATTGTATGTGAGCTTTCGTTTATATATAGATTTGTGTGTGTGAGCTTTATGTGTTGGTAACAGTGTTCACTTTAATACCAATACTACGTTCCTGGTGCATTATCGATTGTGCGCTGCGCATGCGTTCGCAGATTTCCATTGCCCCGTATTACATAAAATATGTGTTTTGTGAATCAATTTTGTCGTGTATTATGTATATGTGAAAATATGCGGCGGTAATATTTTCTTGTACGGATCGTACAGCAACCTATATACGTACATACACACCTACATTTATATATATATATATATATATATATATATATATATATAAATTTCGATTTGTATTTCCAACGATATAAGTAATTGTAGAGGTAATGTTCAATAATTACAATAGTGCTTTAACATACATCAGACCAGGCAAATTGGTATAACGGGACTCGCAAATTGAATTTTAATTCAATCTATAGCAGCAATAACGCGAACATGTATTGATTTTAAACTGATTTCGATTATCGCGCGAAAACAATACTTGCGAAAATGGTACTCTGTTTTGCCAATAGAGAAACATTCGCGAAGATAATCGACCGCCGAATAACCAATTGATAAATATAATTTAAGACTTAAATGTCATATATAATACGGTTTGTCTAAATTATAGTGATTTTTTTTAATTCTTATATAAAATCGAAACGAAAAATTACTCACAACGTCTGAAAAATAATTTGGAATTTCGCATTATTTGACTGAAAAAAGTTCTAATTATACGGTACAGATGTCAGCGTAGTCTTATTAGCGAAGAAATAATCCGTAGCTACGTCAATCGAGAACGGAAAAGTATTTTTTTCAATTAATTTTAAAAGAAAAATCATTAAAAGGTACTTTTTAATACAAATTTGCCTCTTACATAAAATATTGAATCGTTGCATTCTTTTAGTTTAGTTTATTTAAAAAATACAACTAAATATATTAGTGCACTAGTACTAGAACCAGTGCACATTTTTTCAAGTATATGATTGTCGCTTTTCGTACTCCTAATTATTTAATTTTACATTCAATTTCTCAAATTATACCGAATGATAATTCCGTTCAAATTATAAAATAGTAAATATATTTTAAAAATTAATCAAATAACTGATATTTCTTTCTATTCGATATTGAAAAAATTAACAAATCTCTTCATAGGGCACATTCCACTCGTTATAATCTTCATTAAAATACCATCGAAATTCCATTGTGTCGTTTATTGAAATATGTACACATTTTTCCGGATTATTTTCGAGTGTACAGGCACGTACGTGACATCCCCTTGTATGTTTTTACACGATGTTTTCATTTAATTGTGGTTTTCGTTCGAATGCTCGTATCGTTAAATTTGCTATCAAAACACAAAGAGGCTTAAAAGATTGAACTCATCGAGTACTGTAGAACAGTTTTTGAATCTATGATTGTATGGATAACAGTAGGGATTATTTGCTATCTGATATATTTATATAAATATATTATCCGTGTTGTATTTACAATGGACATCGGATTATTTGGTAATTAATCACGTATCTATTATTTGTATTAAATGTTGCATATTATATATTTTATATGAACGGATGAATCGACAAATAAAATACAGTTTTTCTGATTTGTAGGCAAGGCAAGGAAATTAACATACATCTTTCTGCACTTCTTTGTATTATCTGAAACCTCTGAATTATTCTAGCATTCAAGATACATATTTCACTGCCACGAGCGAGAACAAATAGGATGTATTGATCAAAAAGTTATCTCTTTAAACATAGAGAAATATCCAAATTCACGATATAAAAATCTGTTTCGAATTGACATCATCTCATTTGTATTTTCCTATTCATTTCGTATCTAAATATTTCTTCAATGTTAATAAATTATCCCAACTTCTTCGATTTCTCGTCATTCTAATACGATTCTTCTTTAATCTAAAAATTCATTGCACATTATCTTTGTCTTGCTAATTTAATAATAGTACAATTTGTTTTATTAAAGGATAATTTTTGACTTACTTTATCTGGGTTCATCCAAGTTTATTGAAAAAACAATAATGTCAGTAAACATTAAATGACTAAGGATCTCTACATTGACCTATTATTTCTTCAAATTCACAGTTTAGTCTTCTTCTAACGCAAATGTAGATAGTTTTATGATCTTCATCACCCTGTCTCACTTATATCATAATTATTTTTTTCCGTTTCCAACAGTAGTAACATTTCTATAATTTTTTCCCTAAGATTTTAATATATGCTTCTTGAATTCTGTGATTCTTCAATGACAATTAAATTTGCTGCCGTATTGCTTGAATCGAAAGCATTTTCATAATTTTTAAATCCAAGTCAGAGTGATTTTAATATTCATTGTTGCATTATATATATATATATATATATATATATATATATATAAGGTGACCAACTTTTTCCAATGAAAAGGAGGATCTAAATAAATTAAAGAAACAAATATTGCAAATAAAAAAATATATTCTTTACAACAATAACTAAACAAAAAGCATTATAATATAATAAATAGATAACGCCGGCGTATTATAATTAATTATTATTTAAATATGAATATTTTTCGATTGAATGAATACTTTTTGTTAATGTGTCATTTTCTAACAAAATATTAGAAATATCCGTACAAGGATATCTCTAATTTATTTTAATCAAATAATAAACTAACACAATCGAAAATCGCAATTGTTGCATTTTTGAGAAGTTTTATTTTCCCCACCCAATTGTAGTCCCAACAAAATTACTACCACATAAAATTAAATAAGCGGTTTTTCATCGTTATGGGAAATTTTTGTTATTAAATATTTAGAAATCTAGAAATTAGCTTTTACATATCGAAAAGGAGGACATCTTGTATTACATATCGAAAAGGAAGACATCTTGTGTTACATATCGAAAAGAAGGACATCTAGAAGGACAGTTTTCGAGGGAGGACAGAACTTCCAAAATGAGGACGGTTGGTCACCTTGATATATATATATATATATATATATATATATATATATATACGTAATAAGGGAGGAACTTTTATCCTGCAGCGGATAGAAAAAGGCTGATAATTATATATATATATATATATATATATATATATATATATATATATATATATATATATATATGCAAAATATGAATTAATCGTTTATATCGACATAGCCTGATTTTACTCACACCCACATGGAACGCTACTTTAAATGCGATTGTATGTATGTATGAGTTGTTTTATACATTTTAGCTGTATATGCGGAAACTGTGAATAGTCTGAATACGTATTTCAATTATAATAGCGTTGTTGTCGACGAATCATCAATCTTGTATGCGGTTTAATTGAGCGTGGAAATAATCATTCAGCGTGTGCATTGTAATCTTTTCGTCCATGAAAATATAATGTGCTTTTACAAACTTATCATTAATTGACAACTGTAATGTTATTCTAATGATGTTAATGCCCAACGGACGCCGACGTTCTTTCGGCATGCGTTTGTTTTGCGAACGTCGAACGCGCGAAATTCGAAAAATTGTCCGTTTTAACGCTTCCGACGCAAATACGTGGTCAGAATAATTGCAATAATAAGAAAAGAATATAATTGTTGAAACGGAATTCGTTCAAAATATATACATATATCGTGAATTTAATCTTTTAGTCGTTAATATTAATAAATGTCAAATGTTTTTTACAAAAACCTAATTTTTGAAACAGTATATTTCGACCGGCTTCTATTTTTAAACGAAATAAAATAAATAATAGTAACTTAATTTCATCACTTATGTATATAACTATTTAATCATATTTTAAAACGTTCATCTTTACCTGCCTTTAAAAAAATATACTGTCATATAAAATCTACTGATATAAATCTATCTATTTTCACTGATAATTTATAATAATAATTTATCAACAATTTCACTTTATCGACAATACATTTAGGTGTATATAAAAAAACATATCTCTGTATACAATTCAAAACATCCCGATTGTTGTGTCTGTCATAATTTAGTGAATTAAGGTAGTTGGTATGAGTATATACTTTTGTATAGGCTAAAATAATGTTCGCCAACTGCAAATAAATAATTCTGTATATTACATGTAATGAAACTATCACACGCATCGTATGTGTTGCCTACAGTACTGCGCCGTGATTCGTCTGGCTGTAAAATTCGTATTGCCTGTCACTTTAAAATCATTCATTTACAATTCTTTTTCAACTAAAAACTTGCAAACGGCGTTGTGAAGATGTTTTTACTCTAGTGATAATACTATTACTGTCGACAATAAAACATCTTTTAAAAAATTCTTAGCCTTTTTTAGTGGAGTTTCAATGACTTTAAGTTTAAATTTATACCACACCGCCATAAGAGCCCATGTTAAAGACACAATTTTCATGTTTTAATTTCTCTAAAACGGCATGGAGAAAAATTTCAAAAAAAAATCCTGAAGAATTTGATCATTATTATGATCATTATATTTAAATTTTATACTAATCTTAGCATATTTTTTAACAGACCAACTACCTTAAGCGTCGATGTTTCAACGACGACTGCGACTGAAAAAGGGGAAACGCGAGCGCGCAGCGTTCCGAATTCGAAACATATTGTCGAATTTTTACAATTTCATTCCTCTCGTTTCACATTTCGACATTTATATTGCGGACACATAAACTCACTTCAAGATATTCGTTTTACAATATTCGTAAGTCTTTCGATTTTCCGCTTCGACTATGACATTATTTATTTTCTGATAATATTTTCATTTCGTCTGTCATTCTCCAACTCATTTTCGTTCTTTTCTCCTTTTTTCCTTTCATTGATTACGTACATATATATAAATATACAAATACATGTACATGTAAAGTTATATGTGTTTCGATTTATTTTACGTGCTCTCTGAATAAAAATATTATTTTTTTCTCCGTTTGTTTTGTAGATATTTTGTATCAATAAAAACAGAATTTATATATATATATATATAGAGAGAGAGAGAGAGAGAGAAAGGAAATCAGCTGAAATTGGCGCCTGTTGAAAGAAGAAAAGTATATTGGTGAAAGATGGCACTTAGCAACCAAAGTAAACAAAAATCGGCGAATGTTGGCGAATTTTAGTATATGTTGACGGAAGAAAGCGAAACTTGTCGTATTTTGTCAAAATTAAGCACAAATTAACGCATGTTAATGAAAGAAACGAATGTTGACGGAATTTGGCAGATGTTGTCGAATGTAGACGTAAGTAAACGTAAATTAGCTCCTTCTGAGAGCATATGTTAGCAGAAGTTGATGTATGTTGGTAGAAATAAACGCATATCAACTGACATGTACATTAAGTAGATGTGGACACTCATCTAGGTGAATATTTGAATTGGAGAGGATGTAAGCCCATATGGATAGATTTAAGCGAATATATGCGAGTCTGAAGCATGTAGTCAAGGATGTAGTGCATGTGGAACTCTCGAACCAGTTGCAAAAAAATACAACGAAAAGACACGAACAAAAGTGCTCTAACGATTCGTATATATTTTTTTAAAAAGAAACGAATTTTTAAATTTTTATCTGAACTTGTTATAAATATATACGTTTTATTATTTATAATGTGTCCAATATAAAATATTATGTTACTATTTTAAACTTCTTTTGATTATTTCATTCTTCACTATTCGCCTTAGAGCTACAAATTCACTTGCATACCGATGAACTATCGTCCAAACATCACAAAATATTGAGAAAGTGTTCAATAATTATTTATTTATAAACTATAATAGCATCTAAATAAAGAAGTGAACAATAAATAATCACTGAACACTTTTTCAGTATCTTTTGGTGATAGTTGATTTATATTTCATTCACGTTGTCCTTTATTTCTGATCAGTAATAAGCGAAAATTAAGAGTTAAGTAACTATTATATATAAACAATTTGAACAAAATTGAGTTTCCTTTCCTCCTTTTTTTATATAGAGTATGTTGTTAGTTTAACTCTATCTACAATTCGTTGTATCTGTATTGCATTCATGTTGACAAATTTAATGATTATTTACATCAGTCGAAGGTCTATACTGATATTAGCGTCGCTTCAGATAAATTCATGAACAACTATTTGTTTACATTGTCCGCATTAACATCGGATGCTGCTGTACACATTTTTTCTCGCATATCCATTAAAATTTATCATCTGCAATGAACTAATATACCGGCCTTTGACCTCGTCCTGTTCAACATTCTGGTCATGTTTTATTTGGTCGCCATATCAGCTGCTAAATTTCATTACACATTGTAACGTGATCGGAACAGCTGTTTTTCAAGACACGTTCTTCGTGTTGTATTTACAAAAATTCACACACACACACAACCATATATATATATATATATATATATATATATATATATATATATATATATATATATATATATATATATCACAAATGCGTCATCCATGAGGAATTTTGCGTATACAAACATAGAAACGTTTAATAAAAGTGCGTACTTTGACTTGCACTACCATTTTGTAGATACGGGTGTGTGACAATATTTGCATAAAAATATAATTACAGTTCTAAAAATGAAATTATTTCTGATACGGAGTAAACATTATTCACAAAACGTGGAAACAGAGCGTGGTTGTTTAATTTTTTGAAATTAAATATTACACATGTGTGTGTATATATATATATATATATATATATATATATATATATATATATATATATATATATATATATATATATATATACATATTGAATTGCCCAAATGAGACTAAAGAATAGTAGATGATACTAAGGATAGATTTAGTAACAATACAAATGTAACAACATCCAAATCACAAGTGCTATACTGCAAATAAATACAACTTCAATAACATTTTTATAAATTTCTTTACTTCTTGAGAAATGTAATTTTTAAAAGAATGTTTTAAAACGTTCTTTATTTTACTCGTACAACCCATCTTTCGCCCCAACTACTAAGCATTTAAGTTTGAACAATATTTAACGATGAAAATATCTACTGTTAATAATATATTCTAAAGATGATTGTATTTAAACGAATGAATACATTATATTCGATAAACATGAAGCAGGATGGAATGTCCGTCATTAACGGTTTATTGTCCATTTAATGATATATGTATAAAAGTCATTCACTGAAAACACATGAGTAAGTTTATTCATCAACGATGAGTACTGTTAAATGTTAATACTTATGATGATACTAGTTGATAAATAATTAGTCATGTATGTATTGAAGTACACGATATCGTTTTATTGAACGAAAAGAGTGTTTTCATTTAACATTTTAATTCTATTTTTCTGTTTTCGTTCTCTCCTATTGATTCCATATTTGTCTCATATGTATTTATATTATATATATATATATATATATATATATATATATATATATATATATATATATCAGAAAATCTATCTGAAAACGAAACTTTATAAAAAACTATCTCAATTAAAATTAAAATTATTTTCCCCCATTTTTATATACTCATGACTATATTTTTCATTCTTATATGAGCCATTTGTGTTACAAATTACAATTGACACTGTTATAGATCTTTCTTATACATACAACGTCAAGGGCCTCACATATTGAATAGTCTAACACTTCTCTTCATTTAAATCCGGCTCTGCATGTAGAGTTTTTTCTAGATAGAGGAAACAACATAAACATACCACACAATTAAACAACAATCAAACAAATGTTGTTTGTATGGTTAACACTGAGTAGAGAAATACAAAATCACAATCATCTTGTACAAATCAAAAATTAAGAAAGGAATTCAATCGAAATGATATCAATATTATACAATAAAATAAATCTCTGATTGTTTTCTTTGAAAATAAATCGTTTTAGATTCAATTACATGTAATTACAGTGTGTGTATTTAAGTAATTTACAAGGAATCCAATTTAGAATCAATTTAATCAAAGCCTAGTTTTTTTACTTTTTGTGAATACGACTTCAATTCATTAGAACCAAAATTAAACATTTCGAAAAACTCAGTTTTGACTTTCTTTAACGAGCCTAATTAGAATATTTTTCATTCCATCGCCTTCAAATCGCTCTTTTCTACAATTAAAAACTAAGGATATTATTATTATATAATTAATAATACACCTACTCTATTAATTGGACTGGAGGTATGGATTTATTTAAGATGTAAAAATATGTTTTTTTAATTTTTATGTTAGAAATTAAATATTTATTAGAAAAAAAACTTAAAAACCGATTAATATTTCCAATGCAATATAATATAAATTAAATGTTGCTATTTTTTGTAAGTGTACTGCTGTTTACTTTAATTGAATAAATGATATACATGTTATATTTTTAAATCTCATTGTTTACATAAACTATTACAGTTTTAAATTTATATTACTAAATTAATCTCCTAATATATATATATATAAATATATATCAATTATTTATTTCAACAATTTTCTATTCGTTGTAGTAAGATAACAAAGTTATTTATAAATATAAAATATTCTTGTAAAAACATAAACATATTACATCTAATGAATGAGATATTTTGTATTAAATATATACATATATAATGTCACATAGATATAAATATACAAGCTTTATTCAAATAAAATTAATTTTTAAACATGATATCCAGTGGAGTGAGATGTTTATCCGGTCAAACGTACATT
Organism: Neoneuromus ignobilis; assembly: GCA_029203775.1. Classification (NCBI taxonomy): domain Eukaryota; kingdom Metazoa; phylum Arthropoda; class Insecta; order Megaloptera; family Corydalidae; genus Neoneuromus; species Neoneuromus ignobilis. The sequence goes on from CP092092.1 coordinate 1,072,153, forward strand.
TCAAAAGTTCGCGGCGTGCGAGCCACTCCTGCAGTCTATCATTTGTCGACTGACAGCAAAATGGATACTTTATCATTACACTAATACAAACTATACAATTAATCATCGTACATTGCGTTCTTCTTTCGACTATCACAAATTTTCACATTCTTAAATGATACTCCATTCGTCCTGAATTCGTTTTATACTATTTATTGGCTTTATTTCAGTTTGAGTTGTTTAAATTCAATCGAAACAAAATGTCGAGTTCTAGTGAATCGGTTAAAAGTGTAAGTAGTGCAGTTATATTTGTAAGAAAATGCATGTAAAAAGCACCGTATCATTTTGATGTTATTGCAATGATGGAACTAATCCACAAAACACCATAAATTTTTCAAAACAAGGTTAGTAAATGTTTTTGTTTATTTAGTTCCCCAGTCTGGAGACGCCCGGTTATGTCGGCTTTGCGAATCTTCCGAATCAAGTACATCGCAAATCAGTGAAAAAAGGTTTCGAATTCACGCTCATGGTTGTAGGCGAAAGCGGTTTAGGCAAATCCACTCTCGTCGATTCGTTGTTTTTAACTGATTTACATCCAGAACGAGTGATTCCCGATGCTGTCGGTATGTAAAGAATACCTATTTCGGTAGTTATCTCGAATATATTGACCTTTTTGTAGAGAGAAGCACGAATACCGTGAAACTAGAAGCGTCGACTGTAGAGATCGAAGAACGCGGTGTGAAATTACGTCTGACGGTAGTCGATACGCCCGGGTACGGCGACGCTATCGACAATACCGATAGTTTTCATCCTATAATTCAATATATAGACGAACAGTTCGAACGGTTCCTACGTGACGAATCCGGACTGAATAGAAGAAATATTGTCGATAATAGAATCCACTGCTGTTTTTATTTTATTTCACCGTTAGGGCACGGGTGAGTGGAATATTGAAAACACGAATGGAATATCCGTTCGTAAAATTTATAACGATATCGACTTATTTATAAAAGATTTTCATAATTCGTCGATTAAAATTTCAGTTTAAAACCACTTGACATTGAATTCATGAAACAATTGCATAATAAAGTAAACATTGTTCCTGTTATTGCCAAAGCTGATGTACTTACTAAAAAAGAAGTTCAAAGACTTAAACAGAGGGTAAAATTTCTTTTTCTATTCTATTGATGAATAATAAGTAATGTTATTCGTATTACACTATACGTATGTGTATGTGTATACGTGTTCATCGTTGAATGACTTTTATAAATTATTTAGATTCTCGATGAAATCGCTGAGAACGGAATAAAAATCTACTCCCTGCCGGAATGTGATTCAGACGAAGATGAAGATTACAAAGAACAGGTCCGCCAATTAAAACAGGCCGTGCCTTTTGCAGTTTGCGGTGCTAACACGATGTTAGAAGTTCGTGGTCGTAAAGTCCGTGGGCGTTTATATCCGTGGGGTGTTGTCGAAGTAGAGAACCCAGAACATTGTGACTTTATAAAACTGCGCACCATGTTGATGTAAATTCATTATGATATTAGTAAAAAAAAATTAATCTTTGTTTTTTCGAATTTTGTGATTTAATTTTCGATTTTTCTAGCACGCACATGCAAGATTTACAAGAGGTTACGCAAGAAGTACATTACGAGAATTATAGATCTGAACGACTAGCAAAAGGAGCAGCAGTACCAAAACGTGCAATGTAATAATAAATTTATGTAATTGTGAAGCTAAACATTTTAATTTTTGTTTTATTTTCTAGAGTACCTGAGGACAAAAGCACCACGATCACAGATAAAGATCGCATTCTTCAAGAAAAGGAAGCTGAACTGAGACGTATGCAAGAAATGATTGCAGCAATGCAAGCTCAAATACATCAGCAACAGTAGTTAATGAAATTTATAAATAAAACTATATATATATATACATACATAAATATTATATAAACATTAATTTTAATTATGAACTATAATATTTTTTTATCTTTTTTTATACTTTCAAAGAAAAATTGCTCGCTCATATATAAATATATATATATGTCATGCATATATATTATATTTTTGTCATCATGAATACAAAGATCATTTTTCTAATTTTTATATTTTTTTTTTATGTTTATAATTGATTCTAGAGGCTGTAAATCGACATTGTATTAAGTGACCTTTATGTGATTGAATATCAATGGAACGGATGTACTTAAAGAATTCATGATTGAAAAAACTGTATCACATTTTCATAAAATATATCAATACATTTTTTCACTTATAGATATTTTAATTTAATTACCCGAAGAAGTTTATTAAAAACCTTGAACATAATTGAATTTATTATTCCAATTAATAGAAATTTTAAATGTTAAGACTAGCAGTCGATAAGATGAAGTTCATATTAATTAGCTACATGCAGTCGGTAAGTTAAAAGCCGATATTATCTTCTTAAGCCATTGTATTGCTGTTTTTGTAAACTTAAATAGCGTTTGAATTTTATTCTTGTTGAATTCGTATCACTCACCGATTACCAATGTATAAAATGGCAATACGCACCTATGGTGATAAACCCATTAGCTTCCAAGTGGAAGAAAATGGGGAATACTTTTGTGTTGGTTCCGAGGTAAACAATATACATTCCTAACCTAATTCATATTATAAAACATTTATACTAATTTTGTTATTTGAATGAAAGGTGGGAAATTATTTACGTCTCTTTCGAGGCTCCCTTTATAAGAAATATCCTGGTATGTACAGACGGACAATAAGCAATGAAGAACGAAAAAAGTTAATTGATCTCGGTCTATCTGGTCACGTATTAGCAAGTAGTGTATCATTGTTGCGTGCATCAGAAGTCGAAGATATAATAGATGGAAATGATGAAAAGTATAAAGCAGTTTCGGTACATACAAGTGAACCTCCTGTACCTAGAGAAAGTAAATCTAGAAAAGCACAACCTTGGGTTCCATCATTACCAAATTCTAGTCACTTAGATGCAGTACCACAAGCAACACCAATAAATAGAAACCGTGTTGTAACCAAAAAGGTTTGTTTTCTTTAAAAAATATCATCCTTCGTCCAGCATAAAATATTATCCTTTAGGTTCGTACGTTTCCTTTATGTTTCGATGACACCGATCCATCAGCTAACGTCGAAAACGCATCTCAAAATGAAGTTTTAGTTCCGATACGGTTGGATATGGAAATTGAAGGACAGAAATTACGTGATACTTTCACCTGGAATAAAAATGAAAGTCTTATATCACCTGAACAATTTGCAGAGGTTAATATTCATTGATGTATATAGTTTATATAAGTTAGAACATTATTTTTTTTTTATCTTTTCTCCCAGGTTCTTTGTGATGATTTAGACTTAAATCCTTTGACATTTGTTCCTGCTATAGCAGCAGCAATTCGTCAACAACTAGAAGCATTCCCTAGTGATCCACCAGCTATTTTAGAAGAACAAAGCGACCAAAGAGTTATAATCAAACTCAACATCCATGTCGGAAACACATCGTTAGTCGATCAGGTAATATATATTTTAAATGATCGATTTAATGAATTAACTAAATCGCTCGGTTTGAAGGTCGAATGGGACATGTCTGATAAAAACAATAGTCCGGAACAATTCGCAATGCAGTTCTGTGCTGAAATGGGTTTAGGAGGTGAATTCGTCACAGCGATAGCGTATTCGATTCGTGGGCAACTTTCGTGGCACCAACGTACGTACGCTTTCTCTGAAGCGCCGCTGCCTACCGTAGAAGTACCGTTCAGACCGCCGAGCGAGGCGGATCAATGGGCACCGTTCCTCGAAACACTGACCGACGCAGAGATGGAAAAGAAAATTCGTGATCAAGACCGCAATACCCGTCGCATGAGGAGACTAGCGAACACGACTCCGGGTTGGTGATTCAAAAGAAAAAGTAAGGAGAGAATTAACGCACCCGTTTAATTATCTTCTTACTTTTGATTAGATTTAAGTCTTATTCTTTTTTAGAGTCTTAAATTGACAATGTTTTCGTTTTTATCTATATATGTGTATTAGTATATGTGTGTGAGAATGTGTATATGTGTGTGTATATATATTTATATATGTATCCTCACACACTTGCACACATATGAACACATACACGATATTTCTTTCAGTACACTAAAAATTTGTTTTAAAACATGTATAGTACATCAAAAAAAAACGTAGTGTTGATCAACTATCAATGATTGTTAAAATCTTAACCAATGAAAACAGAATTGTCATTAATAGAGATTATTTAAATTTATTATCGATTAATACAGAATGTTCGTATCCAAAATTCTGTCAACATTTATATACATGTATAGAATTTGGTACGAAACAGGACTGTTTAGTAGCTCAACTTCGTGAAATGAATGTTTGCAGAAGAAAAACACAAGAATTCTCCAGCAAAAGACAGAAGGAGGCGATAAAGAAATTCAGCTGTGAAGGAAAGAAAGTGCTTAAACTGAAAGTAGAGAAAAGAAAAATATTTATCTCTTTTTCTTGTACTCTCTTAATGATGCATTTTCTTTTCAAGCGAGTAAACCATCAAATAAATGAAAGTCTTTTAGAAGAACAAAGGACTGTGCACAAATAATATACTTATGTGTGTCTTAACACGCATACATATATATCCATCGAACATGGAAAGGATTAATGAAATATATATTTTATATACAGTAATTATATTTACTCTATTAAAAAATCAAACCATCATTTTAAAAGGACGACTAAGTGAATAATACACGGCTCAATGTTAAAAATTCTAGTAAAGATAGTTCGCATCTGTTTCTGTTCAAAAATTATTCATTTTGTACTCCATATTAGTAACTTACAGTTTTTAGTTTTAAATAAATAGGAGTCGTATTTGTAAACATCATACAATCTCAAACATACAGAGTTGTGTTTTTTTTAAATGTATATATTGATAGCATTTATTTAGATAATATTCAATGCTTTAGATTATAGGTAACAATTTATAAAGGAATAAAATGAGAGTTGAATGTCTTGATGTGTATGAATATACTAAAAAATATTTATATATAAATACTGATAACAATATTGAAATAATAATGAAATATAAAAGAACTGATAATTTTTTATAGTTTTTCTAAAGTGTGATGTAAATTTTTCTCATATTTAAAATTGTATTTAGTTTAATTGAATAAAATAACATTTAATGTAAGTATAATCCTACTGAGCGAATATTAAGAGTGCATAAGTGTGAATTAATTGTAAATGATAATGAAATGTGAACTTGCTTGTCATGTGTAGACGTTTATAAACATTTATGTATAACAAAATGGTACATTTATGTTGTGTTGTAAACATGTTATAATAATAGTTTATATTAAAAAAAAAAAACACATTTTTATAAATTCCCCAAGTAAGTTAAAGCAAAAAAATTGAAAACTACTGATAGTATTGAACATTTTCCATTATTTGCAAAATTATAGAAAATTGATTTCAGTGTATATACAGCAGAATGGAATTTTTCATAAATTTTCAGTGAGATAAAATATACTTTCGAAATTTTAAAAAGTCATTGAAAGATATACTGTATATAAATGTTGATAAAAGCTGTTAAATAAATGCATTTACATGGAAACACCAGTTAATGTTGTAAAATGAAGTATTTGTTTTACAGTTTTTACTTCAGTTCAACATACTCATTATAATTGAGAGTAATTTTCTTTTCAGTAGTGTTATTTTTTTGCCTTACACGGGATTTAGATCTTTGTAAGTTAGTTGAATAATGTGTGTGTATTTTTTGAAATCCTTGTTCTTTAAATAAATCAAATTTAAATTTTTAAAAAAAAAACAGGATTTTAATTTATCACTAACCTATAATGTCATAAAAAATATAGAGTGATCCAAATCAGATTGAAGAGTTTAAACATACATTTACTTACTTAATATCATTTACTATTATTTGCTATCCTTCAGTCTCATTTGAGTCGCATATATTTTTATAAGATTGTTACTATAGCAATCATGAAAACTCTATAATATGTAGCTTTAAAAATAATTTTTAAAAAATTATATTTACTATCTGTTTTGATACTGGCAAATGAATTATCACTCCCAATACCACAAGATATAAAATATTCAATAATCACTTATTGTTCACTGCATTGTTTATAACAATAGGCCAATGCACATTATTGAACACTTCAGAATATCATATGGTATTGAAGGTGAAATTTATTTTAAATATCAAATATACAGTAATTTACTATGTTTATTTGTATATAACATGTCATATTTTTAATAATTTCAATCTTATTTTTACAAATTTATATATTTATATATATATATATATATATATATATATATATATATATGTGTGTGTGTGTGTATATATATATATATATATATATAAATAATAATCAAAAATTTATTCTTTGTAAAATCTCAATTACATCACATATACTCAATGTGTAATTCGTAATATGAACATTTAATTCAAAATGGTATAGCATGCATCCTTTATTTTGTTACACTGTAGCAAAACATTCTGTTGTGATTTATTACATATTTGTGTGCATTTTTTACAATTTTCATAGGTTCTTATTGCATTCAACGCAACATGCGTATGAGATACGAGTATATGTACAATAATGGGAAGTGTAGGAGTGATCAGTGAGAGATTTAGTGATCAATATGTCCTTGCCGGTAAGAAGAAATAATATATATGGTTACAAAAGATAAATGAAAAATGTTCATGGACTATTAATTAATGACATAAAATAATTAAAATTAATAATAAAATCTTTGCATGTCGCGAGACAATTTATATTCACAAATCCATCCATAAAATTTTTGTTTAGTGATTACTTAAGTAATCAAACAAATATGCTTAGACTATGCGAGCATTATAATTGAGCTCAAATACATCCATCTTAATCGCAATAATATTTATTTACATAAATTAGGATAATTGTTTATACTAAATCTTAAATCATCATTATTGATAAAAAAACAGTGATATATATCATCACATCATAAAGCCCATATCAATCCACTATTGGACGAAAGCCTCAATGAATGCTACCATTCACTGGTATCTGGTCATATTCACCACGCTGACCAGGCGGATTGGTGAAGATTTTTTATTTGGGGTTTACATATATATGTGTGTGTGTGTGTATTTATATCTGCGTTCGATTCCTAGCCAAGCATAAATAATAAGCAGTGCTTTTTAGTCAAGGTAAAGGTAACCTGCTTAAGAGAGTAAGCCTTAAATCAAAAAGCATTACCAACCTGCTTAATTAGCGTGATAAGTGTGACCAATTACTAGAAAATTGTAACATTGAGTAAAATTTTCGTTCAACAGTAGTAGTTCTTTTTGCTATATGCCCTACTTATGCCCATCCATTTCATTGATTTCCTTTACTCTGTTATATCAGTTGTTCTTGTCTGTTCTCGTATCCATTTACAAGGTTTAGTCATTTCTAGCATTATCCTTTCCACACTTCGCCTGGTTATTAAAAGTTTTTGCTTCATTTTTTCATTTAGTATACAAGTTTTTGAACCGTAAATACAAGCATATAGATAGTGTACATTGGTTATATGCTTCTCGTTTGAGGATCAGTGATATTTTACTGTTCGTTACATTATTCATCTATCCAAATACTACTCATGTGGCCCTAATTCTTAATTTAATCTCTAACCATCTTATATAATTTTTCCTAGGTATTTTATTTCATCCACTTGTACCATGCATTAACTCCCTAACTATATTTTCTTTCTCTACGAATCTATTAAACATGATTTTAGTTTTTTCCACATTTATTTTTTATACAACTCTTCTACTTTCCTCTGAAAGTATTTCAAGTAGTATTTTAGTTCTTTTTTCAGTAAAGTAGTACGTCGCCTGCAAATTGTAGATGTGACAAATATTTTCCATTTATTTCTTTACTATTGTTTTCGAAGTTTGCTTCTCTCGCTACACTCTCATATGTATATGTATATATGTATTGTTCACAAAATTTTATATTATTTATTTTTAGATTCTTTAAATACAAGGTATGGTGTGTTTTTTTTTGATTACATTTGTGTCAGTATTCTGGCACATAAACAAAATGGAAGTTATTTATTATTGTAAAATTTACATTTTAAATAGAAAAGCAAATATAATTTTATGATATATTTATACATATAAATTTGAAACCATTACAACAGTGGTTCATAAAGTTTCATCTTTGTATTATAGAAAAAATGATATTACGAAAATAGTGTGAAAAAGAGCAAGATTAAATAAACTATAGAAAATTTCTATAGTTTTTATTAACATCTTTTTACTGTCTTCGATATTATATATTGCAGTTTCAACGTCCGACAGTTTGTAATTCTCTAGAGAAATGGTAATTGTAATTAAGTTTTCTGCAGTGAATTGGAAATATTATTTTAATTAAATAAAATATATGTTTTTGAAAATTATACACTTAGCAAATATAGAAGTTATGACACTCTTACTTTTTTGTTACCATGTTTAAAAATGTATATCTCCATTTAAATAAAATTTATGATTTTGCATCATCACACACACACACACACACACATATATATATATATATATATATCATTAGCCTCTTTTTATCTACTGCTAGATGAAGACCTCTCCCAAAACTTTTAATTTCGACTAATCCAATGCTTTTTCTCTCTTAATAAATTCTGACAAATTTTCTTAAGCCTCTCTCCCATATACGAATCTCTTCTTGGCCCTTTTTATATATTTAAGTTCCCAGTCAATCATTTCTCTTGTGTATTGATAATCTCTTCTTGCTTTATGACCGATTCAATTTCTTTTTAAACTTTTCACTTTATATATATATATATATATATATATATATATATATATATATATCCGATTCGAACAAAACAAGAATTATAATCACTCTTTCGGCATCGATTCATTCCTGAGATTTTCCAAGCACACATGTGTATGCGTTTCGTGTTTATCATTGAAAATGATTAAAATGCAGGACGCATACAATGTAAACATGCTCTCCAGTATTTTTTCGTATTTCTCTGTATGTATACACAGGGGCGTTATTATTTCAAAATACAGGACGCGCGCACAGGTCTATTCGGGAATCGATACGTGCCGCTCAAGGGGGACGCGTGCGCGCACGTAGATGCGTAAAATCTGTTGATGCGATTCGTACAAGTGGGTCGGTGTTCGATTCGATGATTGTCACTGCAATGACGATGATATGAAACACACACACACACATATATATATATATATATATATATATATATATATATATATATATATATTGTATTAAAAAATTTACTGTATTAATTGTTGAAAAAGAATTGTTATATATCTCATTATTTATTAAATGTGATAATTTATGTCAAAAAGGAATAAGTTAATATAATGTACAAAAAATACTCTATACTGATTAGTGATATGAAACAATGTAATGAAATATAAATGATATAAAGATTTTACTCTAGATGAAATTATTACCCTTCGTAAATTCTACGTTTCAGTTCTTTTTCGAAACAAAGACATTAGAAAATGAAATGATTCTAAAATATAATTTTGTAATTTTTTAAAATCTTTTGATTATGTTAAGAAAATATTACTTACGCATATTTTTTATAATTCTCTGCTTTTATTTTTTAATTATAATAATTTTATGGTACAAATATAAACATAGAGAAAATCAATTGAAAAAGTTACCTTATACTTGCGGATTTTTTTGTAAAAATATACTAGTGATAATCATTATTGTTACTGTATATCCGATTACAAGATAATTTTCACAACGAACAGAATTCCATTTTTTTAAATCCTCGATTCAAAGATTGATTAACAGTGATTTTTCTCTATTCATCTCTATTCTCCAATAATATTTTCATTACTACACAAGTTTGTATTCCTGCATTCTCTTAAATCCATTTAATACATTGTTTTTTTTGTCTTTCTCTTCTTTCATATTTTATCTTCCAGAATGTTCAATATAAAACTTCTCTCCCTCTCTATCTACTCTATATATATCCTTTAAATTTATTTCATTCTTTCATCATAGTTTTCTATAAGTTTACATTTTTTCTAATATTATTTAATATCTCTTCATTTGACATCTATGCAATCCTTTAAACTCGATTCTATTATCGACAATATAGATAGATTTATTGTAAGTCTTTAGTAAAGTTTAAGTAAATCGAATAATTATTTCCCTAGATATACTGGTATCACTTCGAATAATGCTTTAAGAAAAACTCGTTTAATTTTTTTACCTTACACTATTTTAAACACCTTCCATTTTTACATAGCTATATTTTTTAGATTTTTAATGTAACATTTTCGAAACGTATTTTCAATATTATAAAATTGTATAAAATATAAATAAAAAAAATATTTTCTTATCCGTTAAAGTACAAAACATTGTCAAACTACTGATATTCCTTGAATATTATTAACTGATATTTGACATAATTGTAATATAAATATTTGGTTGCTAGGTAACGAACGATTATAATGAAAGAAATTAACAACAACAAAAAATAGCGGGATAAATAAAAATGTCAAGAATAAATTAAAGAATTATCTAGTTAAATAAATCACTATTTAAACAATATATATATAGAATATGATTTACTAAACGAGATCAAGGAACAAGTATATTAATTAATTTTAAAAATGAGATTAAATCATAATTGTTATGATATATATGCGCATGTATATAAATTATATTTCGATTCTGTTGACATTATTTTCCATTGATTCGAAATAAAAATGTAAAAGCTGTATATACATATATATATATATATATATATATATATATATATATAAATATATATATATACCTGAAAATACAATAATTCTGTTGTGAATTATAAAAAGAAACAATAACGATTTATCTGAATATTGTTCGACGAATCCCGACATTGAACCATCTTCTAGTCGTCGATGTACGATTTGCAGTCGTACGACGTTAGTCAATTTTACAAGTGAATGCGTAATTGCGATGTCCTCGTGAGATTTACAATGCCGCAACGTCGTGCGGTTACGACGACGTCGATTTTACCAAGTGACTGTGCCCGAGCAACCAACTCCATCCCCTTCGAATCGGTGAACAGCATTAGGGCTAAACTCGTGTCGTGTGAAATAGAACAGATTTCGAATACCGTATCAATTATATATATATATATATATATATATATATATATATATATATGTTTGTGTGTGTGTGTGTATTTTTATGTGTATGAATTTAATTGTACAATAAAGTCTCAAATGGCGAATATAATCTTTAATTAGCTTTCCCCTAATTTTTTATTCTTTTTTGTATATGGTTCAGCATTAATCTAATTTATCGGTATTTAAGACAATTTCTCATCCCCAGGATAAGATGATGCCCTGCATAATGAAATTCTGATCGGTTACATATACCAATTACCATTTGATCTCCATCTATGTCAACCATTATGCGATATATAAAGTTATTCGTCCTCTAGTAAAAGGAGATCTAGATAAGAATTGTTTTTCCACTGGATCTATGACCTAATGGAATTTCTTAGAACTCTCCGGTATTTTAAAAGATATATAATGTATATAATAGATAAAATTCCATTGTAAAATTGATGTCATTAATATACTCCGATTGTAAATGATTACCTCCAAACTTTAACAATTACAAACAAAAACCATTCGCTTTTGTAAATATCATGATAGAGCGAGTGGTTGAAAGTAGCTCCCCGGGGGTCGGCAAACGTAGCGAGTAGGAAACGGGTATATATATATATATATATATATATATATATATATATATATATATATACATACATATATATATATACAGTACCGCAACAAAGTCTGTGCACACCCATTCTACCTTTATTAATATCGCCTATAACATAAAAACACTATTATTGATAACAAGGTAACTATTTTTTTATTTTTTTACAAAGTCTTAAAAATTAAAAAACATCAATAAAACATGTTTTAAATATCAATAAAGTAAAGAAAAATAAGAAAACAAACGAAATTTTAAAAAATTACGTAAAAAAAAGTCTGCACACCTAATTAAAAATTAAAAAAAAGACTTAAAATGTTATTTTCAGTATGATATTGGGTAACCTTTGCATTTTAAAACTTGTTCCAATCTTTTTTTCATAAATTGCATTAATCTTTCAGTTTATTCAGAACTAATTTTGGCCCATTTTTCGATGATGGTAGTCTTTGACACTTCTTTCGATGTTATATTATAATTCTGAATTTTGTGCTGAAGTCAATTCCATAAATGTTCAATGGAATTTAAGTCAGGAGATTGTGGGAGCATATACAAGTGCTTTGGAATATTATAGAGTACCCGAAGCTTGACAATTTCGGTCGTATGTTTATGATAATTGTCGTCGGAAATAAAATTTACGGTCTGATCTGATTTTTCACACATTTTCTTTTAAATTTTTCTTTAAAATATCGAAATAGTCGAATTTATTTATTATTGACTATAAATTCGATATTACCAACGCCACTACTTAACATACACACCCATAATATATATCATATCACCCGACTACCACTATATTTCACGGTGAGAAACAGATTTTTCTTATCTAAGGCTATATTAGATGCTCATTTTGCTTAATTCTGTTCTCTCTTGAAATAAACGGTTTCTGTCTTGCAATCAGACTACGGTACCCAGCAATTATTCGAGTTTTCCTTATCGTATCATCAATTTTTTTTATCAAATTGTACATGGACACTTTCAGCAATTACAAAAGTGGATAATCGTGGATTAGTCTTAACTGTATTTATGATATAACGTTTTTCCCTTTCAGATAACTTTGAACGGCGGCCACAACGAAGTTTTGATGTGATTATATCGGTTGTTTTAATAATTTTTTTCACTCTAAAAAATTAATGAGTGCTGTCTTTTTAAAATTGCTTTAATATTTTGGTAGCTATTTTCTTCTTCTCATAATTTTATAATTATTTTTCGCTCTGATATACTTATTTTCTTCTTTTTAAATTCACACATTTTATTTTCCATGATATTCACTTATATTACCTGTTTGACAAAAACTAAAATTAAGAATAACAATCTGCATTGCATTTTCAATAATCACTTAGCTAATTGTAATGCTGAAATTAAAAATTTGAATTATAATAAACGATAAACGCAACTGTGCGTAGACTTTTTTTCACGTAATTTTTTAAAATTTCGTTTGTTTTGTTGTTTTTCGTTACTAAAAAGTGTTTTGTTGATGTTTTTTTTTAATCTTTCAGACTTTGTAAAAAAAAATAAAAAATAGTTACTTTGTTATCAACAATAGTGTTTTTATGTTACAGGCGATATTAATAAAGAGAAAATGGGTGTCCGCAGACTTTGTTGCGGTACTGTATATATTAGACGTGTTCTGTGATAATAATATATTCTCGTTGTGCATAATAATTACGCTAGATTTAATTAAATGTCTTCTGTTTCTATTATTATTTATGAGCTTTAACGAGTTCGGCCGAAAGCATTGTCCACTCATATTGAAACTTGTTGCTAACGACACATACGTATACACGTACATACACGTACACACATTCAAGTAACGTGCAGATGGGATAAAGACGAAGGGTATTTTATATGAAAAGGATTGCGTCGCGTCGTACGCCTCGACATTTTTGCACAATGGATCGAACTCTTTTGGGAATTTCGCACGTGCGGTATTATAAATCATTAAAATGTTGAGATTAATTGGAAGTTTTTTTGTCTCTACACTGGTTCGTTTATATAGCATATATATATATATATATATATATATATATATATATATATATATATATATATATAATTTGTTTGTAATTAACCCACAGCTTGGATATTATACTAGAAAATATTTGTTAATGTCATGAACAGATTAATATTGAAAATGAATAATAACAAATAAACGTGAATATATTTTTTCAAAACTGGTGTAGAAATAAATATTCATGATGACAAATATGCTATCCAAATTTAAAAATATTCAGCGTATGTGTCAAACCTTTGTTTCAAGTAAAATGTTTTTTAAAAAAAAAAAAAAATAAGGAGCTATTTTAATTTTTATATTTTATTTTATTGTTGTACTACTATTTGAATATATATATATGTATAAAATTTACTTATCGAAAAGTTCAAATATTTACATTTACAACCAAACAGATGAAATTTAATTATTTTTTGTCTCATGTTATATATATATATATATATATCCATCTACCCTTATCAAATTCACAAATAACCATTTTAAATTTCATTCAACCGTTTTGATTTATTCATACGAAGATCCGATGACAAAATTTAAATAAAACTCGCCATATGTCAGGGTCGTTGGGTTCTGAAATCGTCGCTCATTTCTAATTAAATCAAACAGTTTACAGAACGCTTACTTGCACGCGTGCACAAGCCAAAAATGTGGCTCAGATAGAACATCGATACGTATTTATTCACAATTTATGATTTTGAGAACTGATGCCTTAATTAAACAGTAAATTAGTCGAATTACAAAGATAATAATATTATATTGTTTTATGTGATTATATATATATATATATATATATATATATATATATATATATATATAAACATCAACAGTCCCTTTTTGTATATTTGTGAATAAAGGCCTTTGACAAAATGTTCCACATCAACCGATCTAATGCTTTTCTCTTCCTAGTTCATTCCGACGAATTTTCTTATATCTCTATCCAATCTATCCATTAGTCTCTTCTTGTGATTTTCTATATATGATTCGATGAATATGAAAGTTATCCAAGTTAAAAATTGAAAAAATGAATTTATTGCTCAATTTATACGCCAATGATCTAAATTGTAATAAACGAAAATATTAAAAAAAAATAAATATAAAAAGTATAATTTTTATTGAAGCGAAATATTTTCATTTAATGAAATTCAGTTTAGTTTATTTTAATAGTGGTCTCAGTTACTTGTTTCATTAGAAATTTCAATTTTATGAAAAAGTAAATACTGTTACATCATTTTGGAGTGATCGAGATGCAAATGAGAAATTAAAATTACCTACATGTTTCTGAAGATTATAAGCTAATATCTTAATGTCATAGAAAAGCTTCATTTGTGATTCAGGAACTTTGTTTTTAATCAAAGAACTAGAAAAATCAATCACAAAACGAACAATAAATACTAATCAGAATCATATTAATAGATAAAGTTAAAAAATTAATTATAAATAATTACTTCACCTATAATCATAAATTACAAAGCAGCATAAATAAATTTACTATTAAAGAAAATTAATATTTACCCATAATTTTTCTTCAAATAATATTTTTACTACATATGAAGTGTAATTATTTTTTGTGTATAAAAAGAAATAACTATTGTTATTTGCTAATAGCAGTTATTTTTGTGATGAATACATTTTTTTACCAGTAATATTTTTCAATTAGACGGCAATAATTCACAATAAATATATGTGTAGTTCCATAAATCAACAAGATAATCGTTTTGAATGAAACTTTTTTCGGTATCTATGTAAATACCTCTCAGAGTTTATTTTTTTTTCTATAATTTTATTGTATGCAAGTCAATTTTTACACTTTATCGTAAACATTATGAATGTTTCTCATTTTTATTCATGTCTAGTTAGTGATAATGTTTGTATTTCGATTCGATCCATTGATTTTTTGAACTATGGTCTATTTTTGAGTGTGCAGATATTTATTCAACTATTTAATTATACTGAAACTGTTTTTTTTAAAAAAAAATAACTAATAAAATATTATAAAATAAGACATTTTCTCATATTAAAAATGCCAATAAAACTAACGTCTCGATGTTTAGTTTTATTTAAATAATTCACGCGGGTTTATCTTGTTCTTTCATTTAATTTTTTTACTAGATTGTATTTTAACGTAGTTTTTCAGATAAATGATTTCACGTTACTGTAATTACCACTGTAAACTGCCAGTCAAATAAATGAGTAACGATTTAGGTGGGTGGATTTTACGAAAAAAAAATAATTCCGGCACTGATTCCGGTTATTGTTCTGCTCCGAGTTGATAAAACTTTGCGATCGGTCCTCCTGCTGTGCGAATGCTCCCATACCATACGATCTAACCAGGGTCCGTTGTCGATCTCCGATAACGTCTTTCGCCTTCGAACGGGCGCAGGCGTCCGACTAGCACGTCGCGCAGTCTCCGTGTATCTCGGCGCCGAGACGAGCGTGGGATGTTGGCGTGGACCAATAACGCCGACCGTCTGTTGAGTCACGTACGAGCAAAATTATGTAACCCCGCAGTAGATAGATTCGCGTAGCAGACAGCACACGTATACACGTAACGCACGTCATTTGCACCTTTCGACGCGAACGGAACGAACGGTCGCGGGTTCGACGAGATCGATGCGATTCGAACTGTGAGACGGTAGAGTGCCGGTCACTGTCGCGAACCGATCGACGGGCAGACGATCGGCGGTCCGGTCGTCGCGCACGCACGAAAATACACGCGTAGATAGACGCACGTAGCGCGCCTCCCCCCGTTGTTATTATTGTTTTTGTTTACGGATCGGAAATAGCGCGAACGGCGATCGGGGTCGGCGCATTCGACTCGATTCGTTGCGAAACTGGAATTTCAAAATTGACAAGTTGGAAGGTAAAATTTTCTCCGCAGTCAACAATTTCTTTTCGAGCTCACCGTTTGTGAGCCAGATCAAAGATCTAATGGTGAGTGATGATTGTTTTGAAATGCACACTCCTATTTCTACCATCGCGCTTTTATTTCTTGCTTTCATATATATATATATATATATATATATATATATATATTGTGCATGCATTCCCGAAAACATACACATTGTTCAATAACAATTATTTGGACCTCAACATTAAATACTGACATACAGTTCATCCTCTATCCACTAAACATTTGTAAATTTCATTGAAATATTTACAGAAAATTTTTATTTAAGGTATAGCTATATATATATATTAATTAAACAATAAATAAATTTACCATACTTATCAAACGTCCCTCGTATATATAGAAAGAGAGAGAAATGATAGATGGATAGGTACAGACTCGTATAGGTAATTTTTTCACCTGTAAAAACACCAATAACCTATATTATATTCTCTAAGATGATATAGGTTATTGGCGTAAGTTGTTATTGTTTGTATGATGAACTTGACGTTTATATTTGAGTATTGTGTTGTGGCTTTAACATTTGTTGAATATATCTTTTGAATAACGTTCATTTTTCATCTTTCTTTCTTGTTATTAATTTATAAAAAGAACTATATACATTTTTTTATATAATTATAGAAACATTTCAAAATCGTACAATATAAAAATAATGAAACTTTTGATTCATTTTCGTGACTATTTGTGATAATAAGTGAAAAACATTGAATAAATGAATAAACAAGTATAAAAAATATACAGTAATCAAATGATTAAAGGTTTGATTTGTTTTCGTGATGATTTATGATAATAAATAAGAAAAAATGAATATATTAATTAAAAATGTAAAATATTATTTAAATGTCGTCATGTTTTCAACTGACCAGTGTAAATATTTGTTTAAGTAATGAAATAAGATATTTGCTTTTCATCAATTGTACAAATATATTCGAAACGTCAAAATTTATTGCTTTTTTTCATTGCGTATGAGATTTTTATTTATATCGATTTTTTTCTTATTAATTTGTACAAAATGGCATTTATGATTCATGAACATATATATATATATATATATATATATATATATATATATATATATATATGTATGTGTGTGTGTGTGTGTGTGTGTTGTATGTATAAACAGAATATTATTAATCTAATTTATATATATATATATATATATATATATATATATATATATATATATATATATATATCAGCTGTGTGTATATAAACAGGATATTGTTAACTTAATTTATTATTTATCGTTTTTTACTTCCGAAAAAATATAATTAAATTACTAAAAATTACGATAAGAAAAAGGTTTTTTATAAAAAAAACCCACGCCCAATTATTGCTTAAGTATGTGCGTATTTAAGTATATTTGATTTTTATCTCGATTTCCTTTACATTAAAAAAATTGTTACATATTGAACAAATCAAATAACTGAATAATAAAATGGACTGTACAAACACAAACAATTTTAAATATTTTTTGTTCTAAATAGTTACATTTTTTTACTCATACATTTACAATTTTACTTCTTCATTTATTTACAAACAGATCATTGACCCAATAAGACAAGATTTTATTATATTATTATTTTATTAGAGTGTTGAAAAATTCCTTTATTTTGATCATGATGTCATTGTCCTTAAAGTATAATCAAATAAATATTATATTTGATCATTTTTTTTTGTACTTACTCAATATAGTTTCTACATTTTTTTTGTGCTTGCTTCATGTTTATTATTTTTTTTTTTGTAAATTTAAAAATAAAAGTAAACAGTGAAATATTAACACAATTTCTACAACTATTAAACATTCTAATCTTGTACAATGTATGTGTATCGATATATGTAAACTACCCTGTAGCTAAAGAACTACTAACACATATCGAATGAGGGTCAGAAGTTCACTCGTGCTCGTTTGTCAATCGAAAGGTCGCGCACGAGTTCAAATCGAACCGTTGACTTTTCGTTATTTCTCAATATAAACGGTAACTGTCATTTGTTGAAATCTCCCGACGGGAATTGAACTTTAAGGCGTGCACATGCACGTGTGTGCGTACGGGGGATGTATGTAAAAAGAATATTTATTCGTCTGTATGTGTAAATGGGAAACGACGCACAATGAATAGAACATAACGGAAAAAAGTAGTACGTATAAGAAAACAATTCGAATGTCTGTTATCAGAAGTGCTCTCTTTCTCGACAGGAGCTAACGAGCACAGTAGTGGAACATTATTTTTTATGTTTCTGCGTTTCAGCGTAAAAGCTTTTAGATAATGTTATCAATTCACGTATTGTTCGAGACGGCCGAACGAGTCACTATCTCTGTTCGAAATGATCTGTGTGCTTTGTTAACTATACATATATATATGTATGTATGTATGTATGTTTGTATGTATGTATGTTAATATAGTTCGCCAAAACCTTCACAATTTCATTTTAATACAATAATAAATCATATCGTTTGATAAGTGAAAATTTTCACCCACACGTTCACACCTATTTCTCTTTGATGTGCAAATATAAGAAATTTTCAATTATAAAAAGTTGAGAATGAAAAATAGGTGATATTTAAAGTAGCAAGGAGGTAGTTCGTTTCAAATTATATCCTTAGTGCGAATGTATGTCTGAGACAATAAATGCATTAGATTTATAATAAGTAATATTGAAATTCGATGAAAATAGTCCTCGAACTAAGATTTGAAAATGGAAAGCAACAAGTTTGTTCCGAATCTCTACTTATCTTATATTTTCATCATTAAAAGTTCAGTATTACAAAATTTCTGACAAGTGTTCGATTGTTGATCTGAAAAATGATTGGAAAATATTTTTTTGAATTCCATTGAAATGAACTCTAACTATCCATGAGTCTCGTCTTTGTTTTCTTTTTTTTATTTCTGGTTTCAAAATCAGCATTTTATAATATAAAAGATTCTAACGACGATGGTATCGTTTGTTATAAACAACCAAGTGGACAATAAGTAATTATTGAACACTTTGTAACATATTGTTGTGCTGGGAAATGTAAATTCATTTGTGTCATATTCAAATCTTAAGTGAATAATCATCTCTCTATTTACTTTTATTTCATTAGATTCACAATTAAATGTCTTAAATACTTTTTTTAAAGCACAGTAAATAGTTTTAGTAATACCAAATCACCTTGTCTCACTTCTTTCATTCTTCGTGTACTTGTACAGAAGATTGAGCATTTGTATAAATATTTTCTAATAGTGCAATATATGCTTCTTCAATTTCTTGATTGTGAATTGGCCCTTACATAATTGTTCAAAAGTGCTTAAAACATCCCCACAAGGCCAAATTTAAATGTGATTGAAAATTGTGAAGCAAATTTGGAAATTTCAATAAGAAAACTTTTTTAATAGAAATGATTATATATATATATATAAGTTATATGAAACACATATTACGTTCTCAAGGCTAGTCACACGGGAACAGCATACATTATCCACGTGTTGATTATTGAATAATAATTCCCCTAGGAAGTAACTAGAACTATAAAAACGCGACAATCAATTTTTGAAGTAAATAAAATATCCTAATAATGAGAACCAGAGGTTTCTTTGTTCATTATTACACTTGGTAACATCAGTTCTACACTGGACGTTGCAACAACAACATCAATTCTGGAATGGAGGATGCAACAAGAAGAACTCCTCAAGTCACTGTTGTTGATTGATAATTATCATAAACATTGTAATTGATTGATTGATAAATAAAAAAATGTTTATTTTAAAAACCGTACTTTCGATTATTTAAAATAAAACTTATATATATACACATACACACTACTGTATGTAATTGAAAATAAATATGTTGTTTTTAGATAAAAAGTCACTATTAAAATATTGATATTCTTTTACCTTTTCGATCCTATTATTGTTTATTTTGATCGATGGTTGTAATGGTTTTACTATTAAAGCTGCAAAAAGGCGATTTATATTTTCTGCTGAAATATTTGTACATATATATTAACATTCGTTTAAATTTCCATTATTCCACAATTCCATTCATGAATCTACACGATGCGTACGTATAATGTAAAAAGATGATAATAATATCAAACACACGTCAAGAGATTATGTCGATTCATAACAAACGGAAGAGGATGGATAACCATAGCAACCGCAAATTCAATAAATAAATAAATAACTTGGATACGCAGTCGACTGCTGCGTTTTTTTGCGATGGATTTTCGATTATCGGAAACGCATTTATCGACAATCAATCATTGGTAATCAAATTTGCCGCTTATCGAATCGAAGAATTGAAAACCTAAATGTCCGATTTGCGAATTAATTGTAAATTAGCATGAAACCGCAACGTTGATTAATTGGACAACGTGCGGTCTGAGGTTTAATTCTCAATTTATCATCGATTCGATCGTATCCGTTTCGATTACGAAAACAAATATTTGTTCTTCGACGGTTTTAACGTCCTTAGAATTTTATAATAAATTCAAGCTTTACGAAATTGAACATCGTTCAACTTTACGGAAATGGTATTGAAAATCGATTGAATGTAATCGTTCTGTCTGGATTTAATTCTGTTGTTACTACGAACAGTTTTCATGTTACGTACTTTGAACGCTTAATTACAATCTCATTTCCCGAACCATATGTCATTATTCATTATCGAACCGACCTTCTTCTGTCCGTTCGCCAATTCTTGCTGATTTATGCAATCCCGTACGAAATATGTACATACAATTCGTCATGACACTCGTAATAACAGTTAATCTAATCAGTTCACATGAATATTCAATTTGGCGTTCGGCACGACGACGCCGTAGCACGGAGATGGAATATGATATCGTATAATTTGTGGAACACATTATTTGATTACTGTTTCGAAGTTTAACGAACGGAGGCGGTACGATTAAGGACCGGGCTCTGTTACCGTGCACGACGTAAAAAAATAATAAAAAGAATGTACGTTAATCGGATTACGACGACGCTATTAGGCAAACTTGTGTTTTTTACATAAATTGGAAAACGTGTCGTGTTACACTCGCATAATCGTGTAAGACGATCGTATAATATTGGATTTTACGAGTATGATTTTTTTAAACAAAATACGGAGTTAGTTATCATTCGAGTGATTTTTTTCTACAGAATAATCATTATTTCAACATCATAAGATTTTCTTTACAATGTTTAATAATAATTTATTGTACTTTTTTTATTTATTTCTTACATCAATTTCAATAACCCGGCCAAAAAAAATGTGTTCTTAGAGATATTAACTGATACCAGAAAATGAGAATCATAAGTCAAAATGTCAGCACCCATATGTGCCCGAGTAGCAATGCTATTACTTTATAACAGAAGAGAAACATGAAGAAAAAGTTTTTGGTGATTTAAAATTATATTTCCTGAATAAGACATTAAAACCTGGTAGAAAATTCAAATTAACGTTTGATTAATCACCCGGCTGATTATATACAGCTGCTGGCAGCCATGTTTGAATTTTTTAAGCTCATTTTAACATTTCAACTCAGTATAGATTGGCAAATGGAACGTTTAACACTTCAACAACGCTTAGAAATTGTAAAAACTTCAATAGACTTATTGAAACAAAAATTTAATGAGTCCATTATTTCACGAAATGGATCCATCAATTGGCCACCAAGATCATGTGATTTAATTTCATTAAATTATTTTTTGTGAAGTTATATGAAATCATTGGTTTATGCTGATAAACCAGAAACAATGGAAACATTGTTAATAAACGTTGAATTTGTAATTTATGAAACTGGATCACAATTAGGTAGAAGAGTGACTAAAAATTGAACTAAACGAATAGGTGGTGGGTCATATGAGTGAAATTGTATTCCATCATTAATGGCTTAGAATATGCTTAAGAATTAAAAAAATAAATAATTAATTAATCAATTACTGTTTGTTTTATTTCCATTTAAACTTCCGAAGTGCTTATTGGAAAACCTTATATTTTATATATAATCAATATCACTTAAGGAGGTATTCTAGTCTAGAATTTCGAAAAAATCGATTTTTTGCACATTTTCAAAATTTAGACCTTTAGGAATATGTTCTTAAGAGGATTTTTCAAAATTCAAATTATTTTCGGAGTTATAGCTATTTTTGTGACGCGCCAACCAATCCGGTCTGTCCGGAACGAATCAACTTTAAACGCGTTTTTCTCGAAACTACTTTTTTCAACACGATTGATGTGATATCTCAAGTTCTAATGGACCGATTTACTTGAAATTTGATACAGAGCTTCTCAATATAACAGTGATTGCCTCCGCGTTGGATTTTTTGAAAATTTTGTTTTTTACTATTTCTAAAAAATTCTGAAAGTTGAAAAAATAGGGCAAAAAAATGACTGTTTTTCACACTGTCGCCATTTTGCGAAAAAAAATTTTTTTTAATTTCCCTAGACGAGGATACTACTACAACCTTCTTTTTCAATAATTTAAAAAAAAATTTTGTTTCATCTCACCGGAAGGGTTGGAATCACATCAACCAGGAGACACCTTTTTTTCGAGCCCCCACTTTGCCAGTCTGTGCCTTTTTCAATTTTGAATTTTTTGTTTTTAGTAATACTTTTTTATACTCTTAAAATGTCAATAAATAACTGATAAAAAATGAATAGTAAAAATATTTGTTGTTTTTTTTATAGCGCCTGAAAAAACACCTAAAATTCGTGCGTCTAGACTAGAATACCCCCTTAAAATCGTACAGCTAGGTTTTTAAAAAACTTTTGATTAAAACCCTTAATAAAACAACATTGAAATATTTTCTAAAACATAATTTGTAAATGCGATCGAATTAAAACCCTATCAGATCCAATTTCAAACGTCCATCTTTCAAAAAAAAAAAAAACCGTACATACAAGACATTTTTCATGCGTATTATGATTGATGTTGTTCTTTTATATGCGCATATAAATTACAAAATTGTCCAACTGATGGAACACAAAACACGTATCGATACAGTGTATGAAGTTACACATACGGAATGAGACAGAATATTGCTATGAGACGTGGAGTAATTCGGGACGGTGGTAAGACTATAAACAAATTTACGATACGCTTTTTCCAATACAACGGTGAATAAATAGAGATGTTTGTAGTACGTAATAAATATGTAAAATACACGAATAACATTCACAATCACACATGGAAAAATACATAAAAGTCATACGAAATACTGTCTTTCGTTTAAGAGCTTTGTGTCAATTTTACACGCGCATGCAAATTACGAAATTCACCAACATCTGCACGTTCCGTTCAACGAACAGCGGCTTCGCAATGTTACCGATTTCATTATAAGACGACGAGATTCGAATTCGTTTTTTTCAGAGATATCGCCTAGTTTTCGACTGCACCTTTTTTCGCTTGGACGCGTTTTCCTCGATCGTAGTTTCTTCCTTGTACTCAATATTGTTTCGAACGATGAATTTCTTATGTACGACAATTCTTAAAACCGAATTGTTTTTTACAACTATCGTATAAGACATCTTCGTACTTTTTATTCCAGATGCTGTGCTATTTCAAACTACACTCCATTATTCTTAACGTAAACGGTCTGCTTGTTCAAAATGAAATCTCTGATATCTTTTAATAAACTTTTTATCTCAATCTCTATTGTTTTTTTAATAAATACGTTTACTCGTTTGAATAAAAATATTTTACATTTTACTCTCTTTTTTCAAACGTTGAATGGAAATCAAGAATCCAAGCACATAAAAATATAATTAATCGTTGTATTTTAAACTCAAGTACTGGTAGAACTTCTGACACTAGCTATAATCAATTCAAGTAATATCAGTCCAATATATAACATAAAAGAAAACGTACTTCGAAATACAGTAAGATACTCTTTCAAGAAACTTCGACATCAAATCAATCTTTATTCTCCAATAAAAAGTAAAAAGTGACCTTAAAGATACTCACTGATACCAAAAAGTGAGGGTCATATGTCAAAATGTGAAGAATAAGTGTCTGATGATTTAAAATCAAATTTCTTGGATAAGGGAATTAATTTTTCTGTCAATCCATTGTCATTTTTTTCATCTCTACCATTGTTTGATTTTCCATGTTCCAATTCTTATATTCTTTACATTATCAAGTCTTTGGGGATTTTTTTCATTTCATGAATCGATAAACATAAAATTAAGCGAGTGATTAGTCCAACGTTAATTCATGTTTTCTGCTAGGTTTCACGAACGAATGATTTAAAATAATCATAAAGGAAAGGCCTTAAAATAAATTTGAAAGTATTCTTAATATCTAAATGGTTTTCTTTTATAATTTTCACAAAAGTTTATAGTAGTCTTTTTTCCTCCAGGCAATTTTTTAGGAATGAGATCTTTCTTCCTTGGGAATGAGGTTGCAAGACTCGAAGTTTTCCGTTTAATCTATCTTCATTATCTGAGTTTGATGACCTTTCATGTTTCGAAATTTCGTCTTCTTGAAATTTCCAACTAACGACATAACTTGTTGCCAATGGTTTTATATTTTTTTACTTTCCATTTTATATAGAATATAAGAAATCTGGCAACAGATTTTAATCCCCCTAGTCCCCCCTCCAAAAAAAAAGTTTTTGCCAAAAAGTTTTCCCATCAAAAAAAGTTGTACAATTGACAATCAGCACATTTTTATCATATCAATCTTGTCACCTCCTACATGACATACGACTAATACCATAAATTTGCATTATCACGTCAGAGGTGTACATACGACCGATAAGGGTTAAGAGTCACATTTATCAGCCAGTGAATATTTTATTAAGCTTCATTTTTGGATCAAACAATTCAGTTGTAATAGATAAAGATACATATTGAGATTTTCTCTCATTTTATTTACATGATTTTTCCAAAATGTGCAAACATATTCTAGACGCGCCAAACAAGTCAGCCGTCCACAACGGATTCGTCTGCCGATCTCCAGCATCAGCAGTCGTTGACTAGACAAGGGTCGTATCCGGTTTCGGTAGACTCCGGGACTCATCAAATTAATCCGGCATTGTTGAGCGTCAGTGCGTGCATCGAACCGGGAGGGACGGGTCGGAGCGATTCGATCAGCGTTCGACATCCCGGTATCACGAAGAGTCAGATGAGAGGTAAGACTTATGTTGACATTTTTTGCAAAATACGTGTTTAAAGAAACATCTTACAAACGTTCGTATTGAATGATTTCATTTCTGTTTTAATATTTATTGATTTTTTTTAAAATTTGAATTCGATTATATGTCATCATCATTATTTCAACACAAATGAATTTTCACTCCCAACATTACAATATATTATAAAATGTTCAATAATCATTTATTGCTCACTTTTTTATTTATAACGATGGGCTAATGTGCATTTCGATGGCGATGCCATCATCGTCAGAGTTTACTAACCTTTTTCTATCTCTTGCTGGATGATTTTATTTTTTTTAAACTATTCATTTTATGTCATTATAATTTAATAAATTCTAATAAACAATAAACCAGTTTTTAAAGGTTAAAAGAACCACTTTAAGAGAATAATTAAACGTTTTGAAAGTTAACTCTATTTCGTAAAATATGAACACTGAGTTAATACTTTTATGATTAAAGCACACAATGTACAACCAAAAGAATCATATAATTTTCTTTATGTATTCACAATTGACGATCCATTTTCATAAAATGTTTTTAATAACCAAAACACGTTGCTGAACTGTCAAACTAGCCATAATAAATTATCAGCATCCATAGTATAAAACAGTGGAAATACATCTTACAGCAGACGCTATTGAGAGTAATGGTGGCAAAACAACATGTTGCCCTTACATAAAAAACATTATATATATATATATATATATTATTTTGTAGAATTTCGCGAAGCTTTTCGTCTCTTTGACAAAGATGGCGACGGAAGCATCACTAAAGAGGAACTCGGACGTGTAATGAGAAGTTTAGGACAGTTTGCCCGAACAGAAGAATTACAATTGATGCTACAAGAAGTCGATGTCGATGGTAAATTTAATATTTTTTTCTTGTGAAATATTTTTTTAAGGATTACATACAATTGCTCATTAAATTAGATTAGACGTTATGATATTTATTTTTCTCCATATAAAATCTATGAAAAATTTCAGTGTTGATTGTTAATTTTTCAATTTAAATTGTATATTTAAGGGGGTATTCTAGTCTATAATTTCGAAAAAATCGATTTTTTGCATATTTTCAAAGTTTAGACCTTTAAGAATATGTCATTAAGAGGATTTTTCGAAATTCGAATTATTTTCGGAGTTATAGGTATTTTTGTGACGCGCCAACCAATTCGGTCTGGCCGGAACGAATCAACTTTAAACGCGTTTTTCTCGAAACTACTTTTTTCGACACGGTTGACGTGATATCTCAAGTTCTAATGGCCCGATTTACTTGAAATTTGGTACAGAGCTTCTCAATATAACAGTGATTACCCCCACCTAGGATTTTTTCAAAATTTTATTTTTTACTATTTTTAAAAAATTCCGAAAGTTGAAAAAAATAGGGCAAAAAAATAACTGTTTTTTCACACTGCCGCCATTTTGCGAAAAACATTTTTTTTTAATTTCCCTAGGCGGGGATACTACTACAACCTTCTTTTTCAATAATTTCAAAAAACATTTTTGTTTCATCTCACCGGAAGGGTTGGAACCACGTCAACCAGGAGACACCTTTTTTCGAGCCCCCACTTTGCCAGCCTGTACCTTTTTCAATTTTGAATTTTTTGTTTTTAATAATACTTTTTTATACTCTTAAAATGTCAATAAATAACTGATAAAAAATGGATAGTAAAAATATTTGTTGGTTTTTTTATAGCGCCCGAAAAAACACCTAAAATTCGTGCGTCTAGACTAGAATACCCCCTTAAAAAAGATACCTTATTGAATATTTAACGATTGATATTGATCATAAGAATATTTATCTAATCCTGAATTCAATCGAGATATACATAAATGAAAATAAAAATTATATAATAAACTATTTTTTTTTAAAAAAATATTATTATATTCAGGCGATGGAAACGTCAGTTTCGAAGAATTCGTCGACATTGTCGCGAATATGGGCAACAATAGTCCCGGATTCGCCGATGCCGACCAAGAAGAACAGGAATTGAGGGACGCTTTTAGAGTATTCGATAAACATAATCGAGGATACATTAGCGCGTCTGATTTACGAGCAGTGCTACAATGTTTAGGCGAAGATTTATCAGAAGAAGAGAGTAAGTTCGGATTGATTGAAGAAAAAAAGCAACGACTTTTTTTATCAAAATAAACAATTTTCAAATCGAAATAATTCCTTGTCTTAAATAGAAAATAGTTTATTTTGATTTCATATACAGCACAAAATTATTTAGATTTATTTAGTACTTTTAAGTCGTTGTTTTCGCAATGTTTTGCCAAAACTAATTTCGACATTCACACTCTCATCAGATAATATAATTAATATTCGTTTAATTTTTAATTGTAGTATCTAAAATATAAAACAAATACTAAAACTGATCATAAATTATTTAGTTGATTCTGTATTTACTTTTTAGTTGAAGACATGATAAAGGAAGTTGACGTGGATGGAGACGGAAGAATCGATTTTTACGGTAAGAAAAAATAACAAATTTAATATTTCAAGTTATTTTCTGATTTGAAAAAATGCACTTATAGGTCTGAAGAGTACTCAGTATTTATTCAGATCGATTTTATAAATTAAATATCTCTTATATTTATCCGTAAAAAGTTAAACATCAATGTTAAAATTATATAATTAAAATATTTGTCAACAAGTGTATGTCAAATTTGACCGTACAAGTGGTTTTAAATTAATGAAGAATGTAAAATGGTAGTGAATTTTATGCTATTACAAATGGCGTTAACGAAAATGAACTATCTTTTATACTTTGCCCGTAATAAATTAACGGATTTTAATGAAATTGAAAATTTTTCCATAGCCTCATACACCCCGTTTTAAGGTATAAAATATATACGTTCTATTCATTAATATTACCCCTTTTTATATAGAAATACGAAATTTAAAAAACAACTTATTAAAAAGGTAAATAATGTTGTTCAGCCATCCAAGTACGAGCCTTCGTACAAATGATTAACTATCCGTTGCTATAAAAAATTGTGATTAATTTTAATTTATTATTTTTTCCATTTACTCTTACATATAATACTCTTCTATACAACAGAGAAAATAATGTATCCTATAAGATAAAAAGAGATAATTGCTAATTTCGTGCATCTAGCAGTAAACACTCCAAGTTTTAGTTTATTCTCATACGCCACTAGGCGCGACACTTGTTATTTATTGTGATAAGAATCTATTCTGAATGGGGGTATTCACACTAGTCAACATTCATACAGTATTCACCGCCCATTACCACTCGTCTCACACACTCTTACCCGAAAACTATTTTTTTTAGGTGGGAGAGTTTGTCGAGAAGAGGATATGAGACGAGCGGTAATGGGCGTGAATACTGTATGAATGTTGACTAGTGTAAATACCTCCAATAGGTCTTTCCACACTAGTCAACATGCATACAGTATTCACGGCCCATTACCACTCCTCTCACACGCTCTTACCCGAAAACTAATTTTTTTAGGTGGGAGAGTTTGTTGATAAGAGGGTATGGGATGAGCGATAATGGGCGTGAATACTGTATGCATGCTGACTAGTGTGGAAAAGCCCTATGAATATAATGAATAATTGATCAAAACAATTCTCTAGAGTCGTAGGAGTGGATTTTAATTAATGAAAAAAATTAAATCTGATATTAAATTTATGGCCTTTTGAATGGGTTAAACAAATGTTTGATATCTTTTATAGTTCGTCCGTAATTAATTAAATGTCGATTATTCATTTCATAATTAATCAATTGAAATGTGAACTAAGACCGTACGGATTACCTGAAGTTAATCAAAAAATTAATTATGATATTAAATTGAACCCCCTTCCAAATGAACATATCGAAAATTAATTATATCTAATAGTTCGTCTGAAATAAATTAAATATCAATTATTTATTTCATAATGAATCAATTGAAATGTAAACCAAAGCCGTACGAGTAAGACCCAAATTAATGAAAAAATTAACTAGGATAGTAAATTGAACAGTCTTTCAAGTGGAGTGAATGAAAATTAATTATCTCTAATAATTCATCCGTAATAAATTAAATAGCGATTATTTACTTTCCAGTTAATCAATTAAAATGTAATCCAGAGCCATACGAGTGACCCGAAATCAATATCGTGACACTACATAATCGCCTGTTTTAAAACACATGCCAGTATTCAAAAATTCGTCTTGCCTGTACGAGTGACTGGAAATTAATTTAAAAAAAATATTTCTGATATCAAATACTACATTCTTGAAATCTATGTCATCCGTATATTTCTATCTCGAATAGTTTTTGTAAAATATTGAAAAAAACGTATATAGATTAAATTTCATGACGTGTAATAAGATTACAAACATACGACTGTACTGCTAATAGCGGGGAAACGACGACTGGGGCCGCACAGAGTGCAACCGGTCCGCGCCGGATCGATTTTTCGCTGGCTCCCCGCTCATTCGTTGACTATAGTCGTATGTTATAATTATGCAAACTACGACATAGGACGAAAACATTTTTTTTTTTATAAATTTAAAATACTTTATATTTATTTTTGTCTACGTTACTGTTATTTGATGTATAAAAAAATATAATTTTGCATCTCAGAATCATCTCTTATTGAATGTGTATCTCAAACACTCCATTGAAAAAAGTTCTTGCCGAAGTCAAATATACTTTTTGTTTAACGGCTGTAATACATCTTCTAATTGTTTTTTTTCCACAAAATTTGTTTGAAATATGTCTATTCCATGATAAAAACGACTGTGATAGAAATTATTTAATAGATAGAAAATGAAATTGACTTTTTAATCAATTAGATAGACATCATATTTATATTAAATATTATTCTTTATTCATATTAAAATATTTTTTTGTAAGTAAAGTTTAGTACAAAAAATATATAAATTCTTTATTCAATCAATCGACGATATTCATTGTTACCTTAAGAAGGTATTCTAGTCTAGACGCACGAATTTTAGGTGTTTTTTCGGGCGCTATAAAAAAAACAACAAATATTTTTATTACCCATTTTTTATCAGTTATTTATTGACATTTTAAGAGTATAAAAAAGTATTATTAAAAACAAAAAATTCAAAATTGAAAAAGGTACAGGCTGGCAAAGTGGGAGCTCGAAAAAAAAGGTGTCTCCTGGTTGACGTGGTTCCAACCCTTCTGGTCATTTGAAACAAATTTTTTTTAAAAATTATTGAAAAAGAAGGTTATAGTAGTATCTCTGCCTAGAGAAATTAAAAAAAAAATTTTTTCGCAAAATGGCGGCAGTGTGAAAAAACAGTAATTTTTTGGTCCTATTTTTTCAACTTTCGAAATTTTTAAAAATAGTAAAAAACAAAATTTTCCAAAAATTTTAAGCAGGGGCAATTATTGTTATATTGAGAAGCTCTGTACCAAATTTCAAGTAAATCGGTCCATTAGAACTTGAGATATCACGTCAACCGTGTCGAAAAAAGTAATTTCGAGAAAAACGCGTTTAAAGTTGATTCGTTCCGGCCAGACCGGATTGGTTGGAGCGTCACAAAAATAGCTATAACTCCGAAAATAATTCGAATTTCGAAAAATCCTCTTAAGGACATATTCTTAAAGGTCTAAACTTTGAAAATATACAAATAAAAAAAATCGATTTTTTCGAAATTCTAGACTAGAATACCCCCTTAAATACTCTTCACATATGTATAGTTCACGACTGTTAAATGAAGATGAAATTGTGCAGAAAGTGTTATGAATCTGAAAATAATTTCCAGTTAATAATATACACATATCTAATTTGATATAAAATATCTATTCGTTCTGAGACTGCTACGAATTAACTTTCACATAAATAAATTATCTCCTCAACACCACAAGATATTCTAAAAGTGTTTATGGTTTTTTTTACTGTTCACTTTATTTGATTATAAGCTGATGCACATTTCAATGGACATGTAAAATCATCGTCAAGAAGTTGTGTTATAAAAATTATTGAACAGTGTTAAAATATCTTATGGCAGTGGATCGACTCTTTATTTGTATGGAAATAGAATATCTAATTTAATATAGAATATGAATTATTAAATGGTCCAAGAGCGTTATTCTAAACTAATGTAAATTTATATTTTTCATATACAATGATTATATTCATAATATATACTTTTTTAGAATTCGTTCACGCCTTAGGAGAACCAGGAGACGAAGACAGTTGCGAATTGGAAGACGAGGAAGACGATTTTTGTTTCGATACGCCATTGTAAAACGGATTATAGGAAAAGAAACTACATGAGCCTGTTGACTTATAACATCTTCATTACTTTCAATCAAAACTACATATTTAATCAATGTGCTTGTTACAAAACATATCAATGTGTATCAAACAAATTCACCAAGAATAAATATAAATAAGTAAACACAAAAAAAAATGTTATGCATGACGAGATTTCATTATATAGATAAATATCGATGTTTCGAACATATATTTAAAACCGAATTTTCAAAATGATTATTGTATTTATATGTGTGCATGTATAAAAAAGAATTCAACCATTTTCCGAATGTGTATCGACCATTTCATGTTTTTCGATTTTTTCTAATAAATAAACGAGCGTTGCTCAAATGGACGCCGGTTCGACGACAATCGCGCTCGTTTCAACGATGTGTTCTTTTTGAAAATATCTGCATATCAAACAAATACAAGAACGAAATGATTACTACGAAATCGACATACATCATTACTACTTCTGCATGACATTTGTTAAATTTTCAAAGATTGTACATGTTCTTATCGTTTTAATGAATTGATAAATATATACATAAATATAAATATATACATACATAAATGAATAATGTAATGTGTGTTTATTCAATGTTTATAAACTTCCTCTACATCTAAACCTGCTTAATTTCCTCAACCATTAGTTTATTTAAAAGAATCCATAGGAATCTTGAATATAATAATCTCTCGTTACGTTCTATATTCTACGCCATCAACCGTCTAGTATGGTTCATCCACCTTTAGAGGAGATTTCTCTCCCTAAAAACAATAGAGTATTCCTAATTTCAGTTCTCTTCTCCAACTTTCTCGTAGGTTATTAACAAAAAAAAGAAACCGCTTAAGAGCCTTCTTTACGAAAACATTACGTACAGATGAGTTTAACTTTTGCTTAAGGGGGTATTCTAGTTTAGACGCACGAATTTTAGGTGTTTTTTCGGGCGCTATAAAAAAAACAACAAATATTTTTACTGTCCATTTTTTATCAGTTATTTATTGACATTTTAAGAGTATAAAAAAGTATTATTAAAAACAAAAAAATCAAAATTGAAAAAGGTACAGGCTGGCAAAGTGGGGGCTCGAAAAAAAAGGTGTCTCATGGTTGACGTGGTTCCAACCCTTCTGGTTATTTGAAACATTTTTTTTTTGAAATTATTGAAAAAAGAAGGTTGTAGTAGTATCCCCGTCTAGGGAAATTTAAAAAAAAATCGTCATTTTTGCTCTATTTTTTCAACTTTCGGAATTTTTAAAAAATAGTAAAAAACAA
Source organism: Neoneuromus ignobilis (assembly GCA_029203775.1). Lineage (NCBI taxonomy): Eukaryota > Metazoa > Arthropoda > Insecta > Megaloptera > Corydalidae > Neoneuromus > Neoneuromus ignobilis. The sequence goes on from CP092092.1 coordinate 1,105,450, forward strand.
AATTTTCAAAAAATCCTAGGCAGGGGCAATTACTGTTATATTGAGAAGCTTTGTACCAAATTTCAAGTAAATCGGTCCATTAGAACTTGAGATATCACGTCAACCGTGTCGAAAAAATAGTTTAAAGTTGATTCGTTCCGGCCAGACCGGATTGGTTGGCGCGTCACAAAAATAGCCATAACTCCGAAAATAATTCGAATTTCGAAAAATACTTTTAAGGACATTACTCTTAAAGATCTAAACTTTGAAAATATGCAAAAAAAAATCGATTTTTTCGAAATTCTAGACTAGAATACCCCCTTAAGAGCGACTTAAGAAAAGTATCTCAAAACTTACACCTCCCCCTCCCCCATATCATAAATACGAGAAATGTAAAAATAATTATTAAAGATTATATTTTGTAAATATTATATTTAAAATATATTTATATAAATATAATATGCGATAAATTTTCATTTCAAAATTATATTTTTATACCACAGTTATAAATACATATTCTTAATAATTTTTAACTATCGTTGATATTAAATAAATTTTGTAATATATAAAAAAATCATTCCGTTTTCATATTTCATATTTGATTAATTTTGTTGTAGGAAATTTAATGATTTCATAAAACGATTTAACTGAAATCACATATATGTACATACATGTTTAGTACGTATAGAACTGATTGAGAACCACTGCCTCTATACCTATGGCAATGGTTGTGTGGTGTCGACATTAATGTGACTGGCATAAGTCATTTTTCAGTATCAGTCAGTAACGTAGAAAATGTCGTATCATAAAAGCGAGTGAGTAATAAAGTCATACCGAATTCGTGACACCGAATCATTGATATATATTTTTTATTATTCAAGTATCAAAATATCATCTAAGGCCATAGTATGCGAGGAATCGAAACTGAGGGGTGACATTACAATTGGTTCTGGCACTGTAATTCATCCAAAAGCTACAATCCTTGCCGAAGCAGGACCGATCGTTATCGGCGATGGATGTTTAATTGAAGAACAATCGAAAATAATCCATAGGTACAGACATTACCTGATACGAATCGATGAGTATAACTATATAGTTCGACTTTTAGATTAGCGATCGATGAACCTCCGTCAGATACGACCCCCGTCATGACCATAGGATCGAACAACGTTTTCGAAGTAGGTAGCGTTTGCGAAGCGAGGAACGTCGGGCATAACAATATATTAGAATGTAAAGCGTACGTGGGACCGCGTGTGACTTTATCGAACAATTGCACCGTCGGCGCCGCTTGTAGAATAACTCGAGAACAGACTTTACCGGAACATACGGTGATATTCGGAGATATCTGTTACCAGAGAGAGGGTTTAGGAAAGCCGACAGTGAGTATGACTTTGTTTTATACGTAAAAATCGTATCGGACAAAAGAGACAGGTTATGAAATATAACGGTCTATGTTCACAGTCGCAGACTTTGCAAATCGAGTATTTATCGAAAGTGTTACCGAACTATCATCATTTGAGAAGACCTAACCGGAAGAATTGATCTTGTTATAATTAATGTTGATTTTTTTTATGCGATTTATTAATTATTATTTATGATTTTATATTAATAATGTATTTATTAATGAAAGATATATTCACAGAGATATAGATTTTTTCGCCGATATATTTACCTTTAAGGGGTTATACGCAGTTGCGAGGCGCAAAAACGACGTTTTTTTAGAATTTTTTTTTAGAAACAGTATTTATTTTGCAATTACAAATTATGGTTATTTGAATAGATCCTACTTTCAAGAATAAAATAACATGTCGATCATAAAAAAATATTGAAGTGCACCGCTCCTGCAGACGATGTCCCGAACGACCTCCAAAAAAAGGCGTTTGGCGGTGATCTCCATATCGGCGGTTTGGATTATCCGAAATCAAAAAATATGGTCAATTCTTTTAAAGGATAGATTAATGCAGGTATTGAACGAAGGAATAATAAAAATTTTCATTTTTGACAAAATGGCGTCTACTTGAAAAAAATTTTTCGTTTTTTACTAAAATTTTCGCTCCAAATTGTTTAAAAAAAATAGTAATAATTTTTGTAAACCTTATTCCTTCGTTCAATACCTGAGGAATATATTTGAGAAGATTGTGTGAAAATTTGAGACCGATCGGTTCAGCCATTTCTGAGATATCGAGATCACCGACTATGAAAACACCGTTTTGAGATAAACGCGTTTGAAGTTTCGGAAGTAGTATACACATAGTTAAAAATTACTTACAAATTCAGGTGTATGTCCGAAAATATTTCTCGGATTTACTTCAAATTTTCAGAGAATATACTCAAATATATGTGCATTCCGAAAATGCAAAAAGAAAAAAATCGATTTTTTGAAATTTCTAACTGCGTATAACCCCTTAATAGATCGTTGTATCACTGTCTGTAAAAGACATTGCATAAATTTAAAATCAAAACGTAAAAAAAATTTTCGTTTATAGTCTTTTATTAAACAAAGAAGTTTGTTGATCCCTGCACCACCACCTCTGTCGAGAAAATAAATACTGGCCAAAGAAAATTTTTTGACTAAATTTTGAACAAAGAAAAAGATTAGCTATTTTTTAAATAAAGAAAACGCGTAAGTTAAAAAAACAATTTTAAATAGATAATATACTATAGAAATAAATAAATATCTGCAAATAAAAAAGATATGTAGAAAATAATAAATATTTTTATTTTATTATCATGTTATAATTATTTCTCAACATGGAAATAATTTGATAAAACTGATCTTTTATTAGTAGATATTTGTGTATTAATTTTGCCAACATTGTTTAATTTATGCAATTGGTCGATTACATATAAAATGATTTTAATAATTTTTTTTATTATCTTTTTATCTTTAAATCAATTTCCATTATTTAATAATTAGAAATAATAGTTAAACTTACCTTTGATGCATCTACCTAATTACTCTCCTAGTATCTGTTTTATTTTCTGAAATATGAATAATGAAAAGGTAATAAAAAAATTATTAAAGAATAGGTTTTTTTATTTTGTAAACTTTAATAAATGAACAATATACAACTGAAAATATATGTATTAAAAAAAAAACATGTTACCACAGGGTAACTTCTTAATATAATTATTTTATTTCGAAAATTCCCATCAATAACATACATAGACCTACTATGCATTCGAATTAAGCAACACTATATTTTTTATCTGCATGTTTTAGTCTTACTGATTAATTTACATTCATTAAATATTAAATACAGATTTTGAACGTTCTTTATAATTAACTTTGGCCATATGATTACAAATAAACATTGAAATTAATATATATATATATATATATATATATATATATATATATATATATATATATATATATATATTGTGTATTGTATAAAGATAGAAAAAATATTCACTTGCACGTATTTACCATAGTAAAGGGATGTTTATAAGCAACAATGTTTGTTTAATGATAACAACAGATATGAATTACGACCGTACTTTATTTTTATACGTGTTTTCTCTCCACGTATTTTTTTAATATTCATATTTTTATTACGACTAGCAACGTTTCTTGATAATTACGTAGAGTAATAATTAGATTGAAGCACTGTTATCTTATTTCAACAGTAACGGGTTCGTGGAAAATTCTGTCAGTTTGTATAAGGATTTAAAGTGTACGAAAACAATGCACAGTTTTGATATTAAACTATGTATGTATATGGTATTTATATACATATTATACGACCGAAACGTAGAGACATGTGAAACTATTTACTCTAATTTATTTACAACATTTATAGTTTTATAGCTTCGATTTTTATAGACTGTTTAAAAACCTGTCTTTGTAATATATTTAAATTTCGAACAATGGAATATATATATATATATATATATTTATATGAGATAGAGGTGTAATAAAAACCATTTTCTACATATATTCCATATAATTAAAGATGCTATTAATATATTCGTGTGTGTACGAAGACAAAAACACACACACACGAACGTTACAAATATCATTAGCACAGTTCAAGTACAAGTAACACTTATCAGAAGTATTTGTTATCGCATATATCTAAACACAGATCGTTTTTTACAGTCTATTTTGTTTTTGCAACGGTTAATTAAAACTAATATTACAACACTATTATAGAGATTTGCGCTTCTTGTAATTTAACGATTATTTTTTAATATTAGACATACATATAACACGTGTAAAAAATCAGTTAAAGTTCCTTTTTTCACCATAATTAATTCAGAAAGTATACGGAATAAAGGGGGCATAAGTACTCGTATATTTTTATTAAGAGTATTTTTTACGTTCGCTAATATTTAGTATGGATTTGTCTTGCCTTAATTAAGACTTTTTAAACATTTTAACACAATCAATGTTCTTGATCTGATCTGAAAATATTGCATTTGCTTTTATCTGTAAACAAAACTTGCTCCCAAAACAAAAAGTGTCTGCAACCATTTTTTTTTCTTGCAAAATTTATCCTCTGTCATCGATTTATTTTGCTTACAAGAGGTTTTTTCCTTGCAACTCTACCATTATAATCATTCTTTCACAAAACAATCCTTATAGTTTCTGGAGTAACTTTTTTGCCGAGATGTTCCTCAACTTGTATGGCACGTTTTGGAACGCTGACATGGCGTTTTTGTTTTATTGGACATATTAACCAATGTCCATCTGAATCCGTAAAAATTGATCGATTATTGGTTTAAGTTTATTTTGATAGTCTGTGGTATTTTCATAATATTTTATGATATTAAATACAGTTGTGGAGACCCGATCTACAATTTTTGCTATTTGGCACGCATTTTTACCGCCATCAGAATGACGAATTATGACATTAACGCAGTTGAAGTTTGAGGACGTGTAGGCACCATATTACTGGTTTTGTTATTCACTAGTAAACAAAATTAATGAAATCAGAATACTTCTTGAGGATTCCCCTGATCATTTAATTTAGAAAAGTTAAATTAGATGCACTTCAGTCAAAACTTGCTATGAAAATAATTGATGTTTTCCATTATAACTTTGAGGGTGGTTTTGACTTTTTTCAGTTTTGTTAATTTTCAATAATAAAAACATTGACTCAAATTTAGCTGTTTCATTTTTTCAGTACTAACCAATAAAGCTTTCTCGAATAATCATGAAAATTTTATTCCAATACATGTATGAATTAGTATTTTTCATTTGATTTTTTTTTTAAATTGTTCCATTTTAACTTGAGCCATTGTATATATATATATATATATATATATATATATATATATATATATATATATATATATATATATATATATGTATATGTATATGTGTGTGTGTGTAAAGTATGTGCACCTTTGAATGTACAATAAAAATTCAAATTTCTATTTCACCATATTCGACCCAAACGTCCGTACAATACACATAGTTCATAGCATATTCATGCCTATGAAACTTAATTAGAAAATAAGTCTTTGTGTGTGTGTGTGTGTGGTGTGTGTGAATATGTGTGCATCTGTAACTTTTTCTCTCCCCCGCGCTCGTCTCAAACTTGTGTTTTTTTTTCTTCCACAGTCGTAACCCATTTAGTACATCGACGAGATGTAAATTGGCTCGTTATTCATAATAGTCGTTCGTATTGTATTGTATCCATGTTTTCTATTTCTCTAACAATGTTGACACTGCGTCGTACGGTAAATAATAATCGCCGTGGAAAATTATAAGTCAGTTGTGTACGCTGTCATTTATTATTTTATGCATTTATGTCATCTTGTTGACAGTATGTGTTAGATGTCATACGCGCTCCAAATATGCACATTTCTCCATTGTATATATATATATATATATATATATATATATATATATATATATATATATATATATATATATGTATGTATGTATGTATGTATGTATATAATCTTATTTAGATAAAATATTGTTCTTTTGTCAATGATTTTAGTTCAGAGCAAATTATAATAAATTAGAGTTGATAATGATTCAAAACCAGACATGCATGCTTTTTTATATAAATTTAAATTCGAACACTGTACCTAGGAGACATTCCACAATACTAACCGGACGTTTGAGAAAAACGCTGATAAATGTGCTACGTGGTTGATTAACGTAAACATTATCAACAATCAATCAAAGATTTTATTAGAGTTTAATATACGTCAGAATCTACAAAATGTCTCAAAAAAGAAACAGGCGTGCGTTTTTTCACGACTTGCAAAGACGTGCAATCTATTGAAATAATTTTTAAAAAAATAAACAATCTGCTTCTTCATTAATGAACAGATGTATGACACACAATTATTGAAAATATGTTCTTTTATCATTGCACGAAATAAAAATGATCATTTTTTTATAATTATAACATATAACGAAAAGTGGATTATTTCTGTTAGTCTTCAACGATTTTTCAAACAGTCTGCTATCAGTGAAGTGCCAAAACAAAATGTTCGTCCGTTTAAAGATTGACAATAATTTTAATTGAAGCGATTTGTTTTAAACGAAATTGTAATAATTTAAATGTTATAAAAAAAGAAAGATTTTTATGTAGTAACCTAATACTTTTATTAGTTAATTATGCATATAAACAAATGTGCTATTAATCTTACTTTTATTGTTATTATTATGTTAATGAGATTACAGTTTACCTATTATCATAAAAGACTTATCGTTATAAAACTTGTTATATATATATATATATATATATATATATATATGTATATATATATGTATATATATGTATATGTGTGTGTGTATGTATTCAGAGCCGGATTTAGAAGAAGAAAGACCCTAGACTATTCCACTTGTGAGATTTCTGCATGTGTAAGAAAGGTCTATAACAGTGTCAAAAATATTATACACTTTGGCCATTCGCCTCTTAGATTTTAAGGCACTACACACTTTTAAAGTAAAATCGACCTTGTGTAAATCTGTGATTTTTATATAACATTTTATTTTTTTAGTAAAATATCCTACATTTTATTTAGTATAATCTAATGTATTTATATATATATATATATATATATATATATATATATATATATATATATATATATATATTTGTCATGAAAAATTTATTTACAAAAAACCTGTAAATAAATATAAGAACAAATAAGAGTAACTAACATAATGTAACAAATAAAATCGATGAAATGGGCATATAAAGAGCACATAGCAAGAAGAGAAGACAATAGATGGACAAAAATCAGCAACTAAGAAACAAAAAGAGACCAAAATAGAGACCCTATCAAAAAATTATAGTTAGACGGGACAAAAACATGAGAAAATTCGTCAAAATAAAGTGGCAGGAATGGAATTCAGAAAAATACTGATGACGACGATGATATTTCTGTGTGTATAAAAATATATCATTTATTCATGAACAAATGAACATAATCTTGATTTTGCTTCTCTCGATCGAAAATCCATCTCATCGTACGGACGACGATTTAATTCGTCCATAAAGAGAGCAACTCCATGACAGTGATTACGTATACTGTACTGTCGACGGATAGCTCTCTTTATTTTCGAATTAATTTGTTGTGACGATCGTTGTGTTTCCTTCGTTCTTAAATCGAATATCAGTCGATGCTTATCTAAATATATTTTTATTTCTGGAAAAAAATACAATAGTTTGATTCAACTTACCCTGCAGCTGAAATAAACTCGTATATATATATAGAAAAATATGTCTATTCTACACCTACCAATCGCTGTATTTGATTTCATATCTAAGAATCATAATTCCAAGAGATCTTAAAAATATTATTATTGATATAAATCGAACATTCTTATATATATGTAAAATATTTTTGAATTGAGACAAAGTGATTAATCACTTGCCCTAACACTAAAATTGTTTTATATTTTTTTATTGTTCATTTTATTTGCTAATGCACATTTCGATAGCTTACATGTTTTCTTTCAATGAAGTCGTAATAAAATGTTGAACTACTGGAGTTTATTAACAGTTTCAGGAAATCAGAAAAGAGAACCTTCTTAATTATTGATAGGAAAAAAACATTTATAGACAATGTATGTGTGATTTACTGTATAAATTTAGAATAAAAAATATATTCGATAAACATTTCAGCAAAATAGATAATTAAAGATAAAAAAAATATTTTTTCGTCTCGTTTTTTTTTGACTAGTGATCAACAGCCAATATCAAAAAATACAACCTCGTTCGTCCGTCTTGTCTCTTCGTTACGCCACTGTCGGACACAAATTCGTCCTGACGGCCAGTCTATATTTTTTGAACAATTAACACTCTGCCGTGTATCGTACAAATAGGCACTGCTTGTTTACTGAACCAATTAATACTCAGTTAGTAACTGGCGAACGTTTTGCAGTTTTCGACATTAGTGAGTATCTCTTTTTCTATTAACAATTAAGCGAACGATGCCGATTACAACTCTACACACTTTCCATATGGTAAATATGTCGATTGTTTGTAGCACGAATAGTAAACAGCAAATATAAGAACAGACATGTCGATATCGCAGATAGAAATTCAAGAAATAAAATGAAAATTGGTTAGTTTTACAGGTGCAGTTAGTGTAAGAGATAATTCAGATATTGCTAATAATATTGTAAATTAAGGTTTTTTCAATCATGTAGGGAATGTCGTGAAAACGAGATAAATTCAAGCATTCAGAAATAATTTGAGAAGCAATCAGTTTATTGCGATTTAATTTTATCTGGACATTTTAAAATGATTTCAAGTTCTAAAAACAAAACATGGAGATTAAATAGAGATATTAGAAAAGAGTTTCGATCGCAAAATTTCAATTCTACAATGGAACGCTGTTTCGATTTTGATAGTTTTATAATACAGCGCTTTAAGGGGGTGTTCTAGTCTAGACGCACGAATTTTAGGTGTTTTTTCGAGCGCTATAAAAAAACAAATATTTTTACTATCCATTTTTTATCAGTTATTTATTGACATGTTAAGAGTATAAAAAGTATTATTAAAAACAAAAAATTCAAAATTGAAAAAGGTACAGGCTGGCAAAATGGGAGCTCGAAAAAAAAGGTGTTTCTTGGTTGACGTGGTTCCAACTGTTCCGGCTATTTGAAACAAAATTTTTTTTGAAATTATTGAAAAATAAGGTTGTAGTAGTATCCCAGCCTAAGGAAATTAAAAAAAAAATTTTTTCGAAAAATGGCAGCAGTGTGAAAAAACAGACATTTTTTGCCCTATTTTTTCAACTTTCGGAATTTTTTTAAAATAGTAAAAAACAAAATTTTCAAAAAATCTTAGGCGGGAGCAATCACTGTTATATTGAGAAGCTCTGTACCAAATTTCAAGTAAATCGGTCCATTAGAACTTGAGATATCACGTCAACCGTGTCGAAAAAAATAGTTTAAAGTTGATTCGTTCCGGCCAGACCGGATTGGTTGGCGCGTCACAAAAATAGCCATAACTCTGAAAATAATTCGAATTTCGAAAAATCCTTTTAAGAATATATTCTTAAAGGTGTAAACTTTGAAAATATGCAAAAAATCGATTTTTTCGAAATTCTATACTAAAATACCCCCTTAACGATAATGATATGGCTACTAAATGCGTATTAACAAACTATAAAAGCGTTATATGTAAAGGGTTTTATACCGAATTTTCTTACAGATAATTGTAATGAATAAAATATTGAATAAGAGAATTTCTTAATAGAAAAGAATATTTTTTTACTTTATTCTGTATTTTTTTTAAAAAAATAGATTACACTATATATATATTTTATATATATATATATAATTATTTTATAAATAGATTCAGTATTTCCAATAAAAAATTCCTACAATTTTTTAATATTGTTTTATATCAAAAATAAAATGATCTTAGATTGAGAATAAAACAACCACGTTCAAATATGACCAATAATTATGTTTCAATAAAACTCTACCGGTTTATGTATTTTATAAATATGGACGTGCACGTACATTGTACTTACTGTACGAGTACGTGCGTATCGAATGTACGTCCACGTATAACCCATTGCTGATAACAGAAAAGTAGCACAGATCATAAAATCATATTGATTTTTTTTCCTATTCATCGGCGATAAATCATACATAAAAATGTGTTCGACTCGCGCTCTTGTGCAGATTGTTGTGGATGTCGATGTCGATGATAGTGGACCGATCGTTTCGAAAGAGTGTTAACGGATTTAACATTGAACGACGATTGCTACTAGCACGGCGTTTGAAAACGAATGTGTGAATTGTACGTGAAAATAATCGAACGTTTTGTAAACAGAACCGACGTCTGCACGAGCGTACTTGGCATTAAAGATGAGATCTTTGAACGGTGTTGATAAGCCAAACTGATCATTAAATTACAATTGTACAAAATCGAGAATGTATTTCATAAATAGTAAATTCACAGTATAAGAATCAGATATGAAAAGACAAAGAATATCGAGGCATATAAATCAGATCATTGCTAGATGAAAATATCATCGAATACTAATGATTCTTCTTAAATATCTTCCCCAAACACTTCTACTTTCTCCTATTCGCTATTGATCTCTTCCAACCCTCATCTCCATAATTTCATGTTTAATGAGATCTCTTTCTTGTTTTTCTTATATCTCTAATTCTCTATTTTATAATGGTCTTTGTATTTTGTATTTCGGTTCTAAAGGTCAGACAGTTTGTAAGAAAAGTCCCTAATAGTCAATACGACCCAAAGTAAGTAGTTAAAACTGTAAAACATGGTGGAACAAAAAACAATGTTTGAGGTTGTTTTTCATATAATGGTACAAGGCTTATATTTTTTATCGAAAGTAATATGACGTCCGTTTAATATATGGAAATATTAGAAAATACAGTACTCTCATTCGCCGAATGGAACATGCCATTGAAATGGGTATTTCAATAGGAGATCGACCCTAAATACACAAGTAGACTAGCAAAAGATTGATTCGACGCTGCGAAGATGTGCTGCAGTGTTGGCCAATAATGGATATTGGACCAAATATTCGATTCGAAGACTTTAAATTAATTTTTATTAATTCGTTGCTATTTTTTATAATTAATAATATTGAAAAAATAGATTTTTTTGTATTATAAAGGGATACATAAGTTTTATTATTATTGTTGTAAAGTGCATAAAATGTTATTAAATTCATAGTTATTAAAATAATTAGAAATCCTTGCAATAAAGAATAAAAAGAAATTATCAAAAACTTATTTTTACACACACATACATATATATATATATATATATATATATATATATATATATATTTACAAACTAATGAAAAATAGATAGGATAATGTTGGGAATTTCTAAACGTGATTGAAACGAGGAACATACAAAGGTATCTTATATAATACAACAAGTAAAAACACTGAAATATACACAGCCAGAGCACATATCAAAAAAAAAGACAAAGATTTATCTAATGGAGACCAAAAGATAAAAGGAGACTAATAAAAATACCTTGTCAAAGATGGAGAGATGAAATTGTGAAGTATAGTGGTAGTCAGGATTTGAACAGGTTGATGGCGAACAGGTGAAAGTGTCTAGGGAAAACGTTTAGGGTTATTTAATAACATTCGATGAAGTTTTCGCTTAAAAATGGGCTTATATAGGCTTTAGTGAAGTTAACCTCAACGCTCGACGTTCATAGGATCCGACGTGAAGTATTTTTATACCTTATGTGAGGATTTAAAAAATAATTAATAACATTGTGGGTTGCAAAAATACTCCACGTCGGTCTAACTGGATTAATGATGATGATAATACACACACACACATACACACACACACACACAAATATATATATATGTATGTGTGTATGTATATAAGATATTTTGTTACCTTCATATTAGTTTTATTAATCTGAATAGGTTTATAAATATCGACAGCTGTCAACGCGAACACTTGCTTAAAACACAACAAATCACACAAATAAAAAAAATACACATGTAATTGTGTCTAGAACGTACCTGATGTTTCCATTTAGAACTTGTATTCATGCTCCATTGTTCAATATTTTATATAAATTCAATTTTTTAAAAAATATACATAAATAAATAATTCGAAAATTAATATTTATGTGCGTGTAGATGCATACATATATTCATTATATATATATATATATATATATATATATATATATATATATATATATATATATATATATATGTATTTAATAAAAACTTATACGACTAGATAAAAAATCTATGCTAAACTATCAGAAAATTATTTAAAATGATGTACTTACTATTAAAGATAGCATATCTATATTTATTAGAAAAAGATGTAGTTAGTTAATATTTTGAAAAAAACGTGTAAAACATTAAAAAATGAATACACGTGAAAAAAACTAAATTGTAGCTAATCTTATCTTTTTGGTGTATTACATAAAGTTCTACTAACTAGTAATTTTATTAAATTGTGCAAAAATGATCTCGTACTGAAAATTAAATTGGGAAGTTATATATTAAAAACTATTGGGATAAATTCAATCTTCCATACCTCGTGCTTTGAAAACTTTTCAGTCCAGTTTTTTAATACACCGTCTTCGCCAATTAAAGGTTTCAAAATAAAATTACAAATTATAAAATATTAATGTTTTTTTTTTCTAAATTGGAAGCTTGCCACTGGACTTGAGCACCTAAACAAGTGTATTATACTACTACTATTATTATTTTATTAAATTAAGGAATGTAAAGTACGTTTAGTTACATTTATTATATTTTACCATTATTTTTAGGGGTAGTCAAAGTATAAAACATGTATCAATACATCAACCGTTGTTATTATTACAGCTTATTTGAATAAAACAGTTGAAATTATTGAATTATTTGAATTTACTTTATTAGATTTCGAATCAATAAACACAATTAATTTGATATCTTATGTATCTTACAATTTTTGTATTTTTTCTACAACGTTTCTATTGCAAATACACACACATCACATGATATTAGTAAAACGAGCTTGTTTTCTTATTTCAGTGCTTCGTTTTACATTTTATATATATAAATATACATATATATATATATATATATATATATATATATAGTCATAGAAAAAAATTAAAAAAATGTATTTGTTTACTGTTCATATATGCAACAGCCGATTAGTATGCACAAAATAATAAAAAAAAAATGTAACTATAAAATAAATAAATAAAAACGCACAGACCTTGTAATATTCCTTCAAACAATTATCGGCGCTAACAATGCACATCACCACAATGATAATTTCGAAAGTAAAAACGATATAGATCACCGTATTTGAACTTTATCTTCCGAGATGTTCTCAACGTAATCATTTTTCAAATATACATATATATATATATATATATATATATATATATATATACCATTGTTGCGATACGTAATTACAAAATCATCTTAGATACATATTTGACACGTATACGTACCGGTGCGATACTTAAATACGCTAGCAAACCAATAAATGTGGAGCAGGGGGAACGTATACTCCATAGGTGTAAGAACTATTTCACCACATTAGTGTACACATATATTAATTTATATATATATGTATATATATGTATATATATATATATATATATATATATATATATATATATATATATGTATATACACACATGCATATGCAGGTATATATGGATTTAGATGAGTTAATGTATTGGATAGCGACAGTGACGTCACAATTGTTATCTTTACTACTACACCTGTATGATAAGAGCACGTATAAATACACAGCAAAGTACTGAAAAGTATTTTATAATTATTTTTAAGCATTATAAAGCTATGTGTGTTTATTTGCACAATGAATTATCTACAAACACACACACACACACACACACACACACACACACACACAAATATATATATATATATATATATATATATATATATATATATATATATATATGAATTTAATAAATACAGACATTAATGACAGTAATAATTGCTAATACTAAAACCGCCGATAATTACGAAATATTTTATTATCAGTGAGTGTCGTTTCCATACCTGTGACTGTTCTTATTATAAAATAGTTCAATTGCAGGTAACTAATGTTGTACAGAATTCGCTGAATTCACGTTCTTTATAAATAGTCATATCGTTCACCAGGTCAACAAAATTATCATAATCTTTTATAAACAAATAAATCGTTTCCATGGAAACGTTGTATGTAATCGTAGATAACTATGTACGCAATTAGTTGTATATTATTGATTACACACTCCATTTTGTTATATATTTATATATATATATATATATATATATATATATATATATACATATATATTTAATGATTTATTTTGAAAATAAGTAACGCAGTGACTACTTTTCCAATAATGAATAAATCGAAAATCTAGTAAATACTTTTTCGAAACTGGAGGAAAAGTTATTAAATTAATTTCATTTTCAATACAACAATAAATTTTCTTTCAGATTCTCTTAAAAGTGTTTCACAATTGATAATTGATTTAAAATAAATATATTACCTAAACGAACTGATCGCTACAAAATCATTTATTTTATGTACTTTCAAAAATATATCATTTTGATCAGTTTAATTGAAATACATTTTTTACAAATTGATAATTGAGCATTAAATAAAAACTTGATTTGAATTATAAAAATGTTTATTTGCCATCATTCAATTTTGTCGTTCGATAAACATGTACAAATTTGTTTGTTGATTCGTTAATATAAACCATTTTAATGATGAAGCCTAAAAATCTTTATTGGATTTTTTTCAGTAGACATAAGGCTTAGGATTTGTATCATATATGAACAATACTAAATTTTAAACCTTTTAATTCATTATCTTTATTCAGAATATTTTTAATTAATTTATATATATATATATATATATATATATATATATATATATATATATATTATGTTGTCAAGTATCTCCCTTCCGCTTTTTTTTTGTACATAGCTGCGAAATTCAAAAGACCAGAAAGCGGAAGGGAGATATTTGCCAACCTAATATATATATATATTAGGTTGTCAAATATCTCCCTTCCGCCTTTTTGTCTTTTGAATTTCGCAGCTATGTACAAAAAAAAAGCGGAAGGGAGATACTTGACAACATAATATATATATGTTTTGTAAATAAAATTATTTTCATATTTATGACAGTTATAAAAAATGCGTTTCGATAAAAATATATAACGTCAAATAAAGATATTTTTATGAATCACATTCTATATTGTTAGCAGTAATTATATATGAATATAATATATGCGTGTCTATATACATAATCATCATTATAAAAACCTACATCAGCCCAATCTGGGTGAAAGCTTCATTTAATGTCATTAAATCTTAAATAATTTCCCAAGATTCTTCCATTGCTTACCGTCCACGACTAACCGCATCCCATCTTCATCTAAATTTTTGTATATAAATTTTTAAATTAAAAAAAATCCCTTTTATATTTAATTTAAATTGTTTATTAAGGATATTTTTATCATATAAAAATAAATAAATCATAAAATAATACTTAAAGACCAAAAAAGTACGAATTCTGAAAAATCATTCAAAAACACATCAAAATGAAACTCATGCAACTAACAAATTATTTATTAAATTAAAATTTACAATAGATTGAATTATTATAGTACTTAGTAGAGTAGCCTTTATTAATTTTTATAGCCTTTAAACGATTCAGGATGGATTTAACTAATTTTTCACAATAAGATAGGTCAATTTTTTCCATTCTTTTAACACCCCTTTTTTAAATAATTCTTATTACTAATAGTGTGTGTTCTAATGGCAATTTCTAAGTGATTCCATAGATTTTCAATCACATTTATATCAGATGGTTGTGGTGGAGTTTCCAGTACTTTGGGGCAGTTATATAACAACCAACTACGTGTTTTATAAGCTTTGTGCTTGGGGTAGTTGTCCTGATAAAAATTAAATGTTTGTAAAATCCCTAGTTTTTGAGCTTTGGCTTTCAAATTTTTTCTTAATAGATCAATATAAACATTTTGATTCATAATACCATCTATAAAATAAAAAATTTCCAACCCCTCTCGCAGACATACACCCCCATACCATAACATGACCGCTCTCATGTTTGACTGTAGGACGTAAGTGTTTTAAAAACATTCTTGTATTTGGTTTCTGCCATACATTAATTCTCCCATTGGATCTAAATAAATTATACTTGCTTTCGTTCGTAAATAAAACATCTTTCCAATAATCAAAACTTTTATTAACGTGTTTCTGAACAAAGATTAACCTTTTGTTGCAATTAACTAGATTTATGAAAAGTTTCTTCCTGGAAATATTAGCATGAAACCCATTTTTATTTAGTATATTGCGAATTGTTTGGGGGCTTGCTTTTTTATTTAGATACTTTTTAACTTCTAAAGTCAATTTGGACGCGCTAATTTTCGAATTTTCTTTAATTTTTCGTAGAATCCAACGCTCGTCATGGTCATTAAAAATCTTTCGGAGACTTTTTTTGACTTTATTGTCAACACTTTGACCGTTTTTAAATCTTTCTATTACAGATTGCATTGTAGCGTGATTTTTATTAACTATTTTCTCAATTTTCCGTAGAGTTTTTCCAATTTTTGTAATGAAAAATCATTAGCTTTCGCTCATCCGTCGATGATTGTCCCCTTTGTGTACTCAAAGTGAAAATCCAACTTATATTTTTTACAAAATGATTATAAACGACTTAACAATAGGTTTTTTTTGTAACCAAAGTGACCAACACATATTTGAAGAGTATACTTTCTTAACAAAGCAGTTTTTAAGCGAGAGTAATTAGTTTTATTAGTTTCATAATGGTGTATTTGTTGTTCATTTTTCATAATGGTTACTTTTTCTAGAGTAGAAATATTAATTTACGATTGAAATTTTCAAATATAATAAAAATAACCTTAATAAAGAACTTAACTAAGAGAAATAAAGAAAATTGTTATTATATTGAAATATATGTGTAAAATTATCGGAAACATAACTCTGTACGAGTTTCACTTTGACCTACTGTATATATATATATATATATATATATATATATATATATATATATATATATATATATATATATATATATATAATAAATTTTATAATATAAAACTGCTGCCACAATTATTTGATAATTTAATTATAACCATAAAACAAAGATCCGTTTAACTGTTACCAACACAGATTTAATGTTCGTGAAACAAACAAATCTGATGTTTATTCGAAACATTTTTTGTAAAGGAAAAAAGATGCAGACGGGCAATAAATATACGCCAACATCGTCCATAATTTTAAATCGTCTGACGTTTAACTAAACGTGTCATAGAAATTACTTAATTACAGATAAAACGACGGCACTAATTGTTCAACAAACGAACATTGTCGACAGAGATTACTATTCTTTTTTTCACCCGGCTTGTTTAATAATGCAACATAATCCTGCACCATCTCTTGTAATTGTTCACAAACAGCGAGTGGCGCCGTTCGAAATCTGCTGTTTACTTTTACAATCGAAACTACGTCATTTTATCGAATTACATTTAAGCAAATATTAACATACATTTATATATTTAATAACATACACACACACACATTTATATCCTTATCTTTATGATCAGCCTATCTCGAACAAACTCTCTCCCGAAACTTATGAATCTTCTTACATCTCTGTTTCGTTTTACAATGAGTTTCTTCTACTTTTTTATATATCTACGTTCTAAATCAATAATTTCTCTTGTTCATCGGTTGTCTTTTCTTGCTATATGGCCGGTCTATTTCCTTGTTAAACTTCTCACTTTTTCTAAAACGTCCGTAATTTTTATCTTTCTGTCTTTACTCTATATTCTTAATATGCACTTTTCATATTTCTTTGTGTTTTTTACAGCCGTTCAATTATTTTAACATTTAAGATCCATATTTCATTGCCATAAGTGAGAAAAAATAAGATGCATTGTTCAACAACTTTTTTCTTTTTGAACATAGAAAAATATCCGACCTCATAATATGTGAATTTCCTCCGAATTAACACCATTTAATTTTTATTTTCCTGTTCACTGAAAAGTTCCTTTAATGGGGTATTCTAGTCTAGAATTTCGAAAAAACGATTTTTTTGCATATTTTCAAAGTTTAGACCTTTAAGAATACGTCTTTACGAGGATTTTTCAAAATTCGAATTATTTTCGGAGTTATAGCTATTTTTGTGACGCGCCAATCAATCCGGTCTGGCCGGAACGAATCAACTTTAAACGCGTTTTTCTCGAAACTACTTTTTCGACAAGGTTGACGTGATATCTCAAGTTCTAATGGACCGATTTACTTGAAATTTGGTACAGAGCTTCTCAATATAACAGTGATTGTCCCCGCGTAGGATTTTTTGAAAATTTTGTTTTTTACTATTTTTAAAAATTCCGAAAGTTGAAAAAAATAGGGCAAAAAAATGACTGTTTTTCACACTGCCGCCATTTTGCGAAAACATTTTTTTTTAATTTCCCTAGGCGGGGATACTACTACAACCTTTTTTTCAATAATTTCAAAAAAAAAATTTGTTTCAAATGACCGGAAAGGTTGGAACCACGTCAACCATGAGACACCTTTTTTTCAAGCCCCCACTTTGCCAGTCTGTGCCTTTTTCAATTTTGAATTTTTTGTTTTTAGTAATACTTTTTTATACTCTTAAAATATCAATAAATAACACTTCATGCTTGCAGACCAGATGACGAAACGAAAGATACAACCCCCAGTTGTAGATGGATTGAATAAGGACATAAAACACAAATTAGTATAGGTATATATTAAAAGTTAGTCTAGATTTTAACAATACTGAAGATTGCACTAGACAAACGACGATGGTACAAAACCTCAATCTTCCATAAAGAAGCACAGATAGACACGGTTGCGAATTTCATCAACAAAGCAGGATGGAAGTTCTATACAAGAAAGAAAGAACATCACAACCCACTAATAAATAGCCTAGGAAGGCCAAAGATTGTACCCAAATGTAACCGGGTTGGAAAACTTAGAAGAAGAAATGTCACTATGCAACCATACATCTTTACGGAGGACTATGAAGAAAAGAGGAATAAACCAAAAAGTACGAGAAAGACAAACGAAAACACATATGCAAATAACAACAAACATTATATTGGTCGAGGAAATAACCTCGACCGGGAAGAGGGTGGGTGAGCTGCTAGTCTACGGCAGCAAATCTAGAACAGACATCAGGGTTTTTTGTGAAATTTTTCCCCGATGACTACAAATACAGAAGACTGATGTACATAAGAAGATACATCAAGATAAGAAGACACATAACGAGCTACGGGGGCATGTTATACGTCCCTAGGTGCGTTAAACATACGAAGAATCAACATTACAAGAAGACAAAATACACTAAAACTGGAAAAAAGATTTTAACAGAAAGGCTCTGACGATGATGGCGTCGCCATCGAAATGCATCAGCCGATATAATTATAAATTATAAATAATAAGTGAACAATAAGTGATTATTGAACACTTTAAATTATTGTGGTGTTGGGGTTAAAATTCATTTGTGTAAAGTGAATTAGCCACAGTTCCAAAACAATCAATAAATGATAATTCATTTATGTTAAAATCCATTTGTGTTCAACTGATGAACCGTTTCACAATTTTTAGTCATATTTTTATAACCGACTTTATAATTTAACGTAGTGCAAATATCGCTTTATATTTATTAATTTCTTAATTCAATCTAATTAAAAATTAATTAAATATCTGCGTTTATGCAAACGATGTATTATAGCAAAGATATGAACCTTTAGTAATCGTAGATGTTTTTCTCGGCTAGATAGGAAAAAAATGATATAATAATTCGATGATAAAGTTATTTAAACTGTTTGGTATTTTTTTGTTGTAAATTTCGTTCGTAAACATTTCCGTTAAACAATCTATCGTACGGTACCGTTCAAATTGATATTACTTAACTACAAAAACAAAATGATAGGCGGGTCAACGAATATCGAAAATGATATAATACAGTCGCTGATAAAAATATATTCGGCAAGGTCAAAAAAAACCTACTTGCAATTTATTATAAACGACGCCTAGAGCACACAACATATCTACATTCGTACAAACACACACACACACACATGCACACGAGTGACTGGCTGTGCCCATGTGTTTTGACCAATTGTAAATGTTAAACAGTATTGTGCAGCACCACGTTAAGGCCACTTGTTTAGTCGCACGTAGACCGATAGCCGGCGAATTCTTCATTTTGGTCATCGAGGTGTAAATAAAGCAAGAAGATGTTCTCGAAAACGAAATTGTTATTTACGAACATAAGCATCCTGAAAGGTACGTCGCTCAGCTCTTATTCTATATGTGTATGTGCTTTTTTTCCAATGTGTCTGTTCAATTGTGAGCAAGTAGTGGTCGTATGTTGAGTTCAAAATACAAACATTACGTGCATGTGGATAAATTTAGATATAGTCGATGTCAGACGCACATGGATTCACTTCATGGACATTTGAATGCGTGGGTAGAAAAACGTCAAATGCAACTGTAAAGAAAACAGACTAAACGCCAGAACATTTTTATATATTTTTTCTTTACTACTTGGCTCGTTATTACAAACGAGTAGGAATATTCATTAACAATATTTTTTAGTCGTTTCAATGAGTACTGTATGTCTCTTTTAATAATCACATTTATAAATAGATGCACATTTTGATGGCCATGCCATTATCATGTAAACATTATATTATGAAGCATAAGATTTTTTATTGAAAAAATACATGGTCTTATTTCCTTTTGATTAAAAATGTCAAATTAACCGTTTAGAAATTAAATAAGTTAAGTAATTAATGGAGAATACTATTGACCATATCGCTTTTTATATATTTTTAACAATCAGTACATTGGATTAGAAACTGTAAGTTTATATTTTTGTTCTTTATCAAAAATTTTCCTCTGTCTTCTGATACATTTTGTTACATTTTTGATTTTTCCGTGTAAGGGGTTTTTATATTCTGCATAAAAAAAATTTCTAGTATTTGGAAGTAGTCTAGATTCTATAAGAATATTTTTTGTATATTTTTTCTTTATTACTTGGCTCGTTATTAGAAACAACTAGAAATATTCATTAATAATATTTTTTGGCCATTTCAATGAATGAACTGTTTCAATGAACTGTATGTCTATTTTATTAATGTCCAATAATCACGTATTGTTTACTGTATTTGTTTATAAGCAAATGCACACTTTGAAGACCATGACATTATCGTCAAAATGCTTTATTATAAAACATAAGATTTTTTTGCTGAAAAAATCCATGCGATTAAATTGTCGAGTTTAACCATTTAGTAATTAAATAAGTAGAACTGTGTGCTTATATTTTTGTTCTTTTTGTAAATTTTCCCACATCTTTCGATATATTCTCTTACATTTTTGATCATTCTGTGTAAAGGTTTTTTCTACTCTTTTGTATAAAAAATAGTCTAAATTTTATGATACAGCACCTTAACAATGATGACATTGCCATCGAAATTTCTATCAGCTTATAAACAAATTAAATAAAGAATAAATAATTATTAAACACAATATCACATGGTGTTGGGTTGATAATACATTTGTGATAAACTATAAGGTATTATAAAAACTTGTGTTAGTTTTCAGTGATTTTAAATTTTTATTAAATGAACAATTTTATTGCTTCCGAATTTTGATTTTTGGTGAAAAAATAACTATCTGTAATAAAAAAAATAAAAGATAAATCATTGAAAAGGGTCTATTTTTCACAAACAAAATATATTTATCTAATTTAAGCTCTAGATTTTATAAAGTATATATCTGTTATAAAATCCAGATCTTTGATTTTATAATATTGTACAGTGCTCTTACAATATAATGGCATGGCTAATTAAAAGCGTATCAGCGAATGAAATGAATAATAAATGATTATTGAACATATAAAATCTCATAATACCAAGTCGAATGATTTATTTGAGTTCAATTTTTTTTACGTATCGATTAGTTTAAAAAATGCATATAATATTCGTTCTAATTCTATGCTAGAAAAGTTTCAGAACAACTTTACAAATAACGCAAGAACGATATCGATGTATAGCAATGTCTTATCGAACGCTACGAATCAAAACAGGATTTTTATGTAAATGTGTAGAACCTTGATGTTTACTTCCTCGATAGCTAATAAACGAGTGAAATGAAAGTGAAAGAAAAAAATGTCAATCGAATATGTAAACAGATGTGAAATGTACGTACACATTCTATGTAATATAAACGTCCGATTTAATATTTATCCCTGTGCTAATTCAACATTTGATCCGTACATGAAGTGCATTCCAACGTAAGTACATATAGATATGTTTTCGTGTGTTGGACCACTCCCATTTCAGTAAGAATCCGTGCACCGTACGTATAAGTTTCGGACAATTTGAAGGCCACAAATTAATTTCAATCAATCGAGCTCGATTGTCATTAAATTGAACGAATGCAGAATTCTAACGAAGATGTCTATCGTTATCGTGCTCAGTTCGAATATATAGAATGCTCTCAGCTAATATATGACCGATGATTTCAATTGTAATATAATTAAAAGACGATTTTAACACTTCACCAACTGAAATTATCAACTAGATGAATCGTATATCTTTCCAACGAGTTTTCATTGATTATTTTCTCGACTTGTAATCTTTGCGTTAGAACATTTAATGACGACCATTAATTTAATTACGTATTAAACTGACATTTATTCATTTGATTCGAAATTATATGTCCATCCATTGAAATGACAATGACATAATTTAGCCAAGACACACATTCAGTTTATAAAAATACTATTGTTTCACGACAAGTAAATAATAAATAAACGGTTGCCAAGCGGCAACGGGAATTTAATAAACTATCTATTTTGTTGAAAAAATATCGAAAATAATTCTACATTAGACAACATTGAGGAGAAAAATAGGAAGATTACGAAAAAGTCGTATGCAAGAAATTGAAAATGGAATGAAGGAAATAGAAATTAAAGAACAATGGAGTGATCGTGAGACATTAATAAGAAGGAATCAAGAAAGGATTGTAAAAAAAACTACACATTAGTGTGACTGTTATTATCCCTTTATAGAAAAATAAATAATACCGATGTTTAATTGCCATAAGTGTGAACAGATAGAATGTATTAATCAGAAACTTTCCTCTTTAAACATAAAAAGACTCATCACCACTTCATAATATGAGAATTTCATCCGAATTAACACCGATTCATTTTTATTTTCCTATTCACTTCATCTATAAAAGTTTCTTAATGAGTTGTCCCAGATATATATAGTTTTTAACTTCTATCTATACCCATTTTAGTTCGATTCTTCTTCGATTTTAAATGTTATTACATATTACTTTTGTCTTAATGTTTTTTAAAGGGGTATTCTAGTCTAGACGCACGAATTTTAGGTGTTTTTTCGGGCGCTATAAAAAAAACCAACAAATATTTTTACTAACCATTTTTTATCAGTTATTTATTGACATTTTAAGAGTATAAAAAAGTATTATTAAAAACAAAAAAATCAAAATTTAAAAAGGTTAAGGCTGGCAAAGTGGGGACTCGAAAAAAAGGTGTCTCCTGGTTGTCGTGGTTCTAACCCTTCCAGTCATGTGAAACAAATTTCTTTTTAAAATTATTGAAAAAGAAGGTTGTAGTAGTATCCCCGCCTAGGGAAATTAAAAAAAATTTTTTTTCGCAAAATGGCGGCAGTGTGAAAAAACAGTCATTTTTTTTGCTCTATGTTTTTCAACTTTCGAAATTTTTTATAAATAGTAAAAAACAAAATTTTCAAATAATCCTAGGCGGAGGCAATCACTGTTATTTTGAGAAACTTTATGCCAAATTTTTAAGTAAATCGGTCCATTAGAACTTGAGATATCACATCAACCGTATCGAAAAAATAGTTTCGAGAAAAACGCATTTCCGGTCAGACCGGATTGGTTGGCGCGTCACAAAAATAGCTATAACTCCGAAAATAATTCGAATTTCGAAAAATACTCTTAAGGACATATTCTTAAAGGTCTAAACTTTGAAAATATGCAAAAAAAAATCGATTTTTTCGAAATTCTAGACTAGAATACCCCCTTAAAGTTCATCCGTACTTGCTGAGAAAATAATGTTATTAGCAAATTTTGACTGACTAATCATCTCTGCATTCACTTTTATTTCGTCAAATTTCCTATTCAATGCCTTAAATACTTCTTTTAATGCGATTGTAAATAGCTTTGGCGATATCCCTATCTCACTCCTTTCATAATTTTAAATTTTCCTGTTTTTTATGCATTTATACCAAGGATGTTGAATTTCTATAAATATTTCCTAAAAGTTATAAAATATGTTTCTTCAGTTGCTTGATTCTTCAAAGCATTTAATATCACTGACGTATTGACTAAGTCAGAAGACTTTCATAATCTATAAATCCAAGACAGAGTGGTATTTGATATTCGTTACAACAAATATATATATATATATATATATATATATATATATATATATATATATATATATATGCCATCAAAAATGTATAAATATGTACAAATATTACAATCCTCGTTATTTATTTAGTTATTGAAAATTATCAAGAAAACAAATATCTGATTATATATATATATATATATATACACACACAAACAAATCATCAAATAAAATATGTTCTAAATAATTAAATGTTGAAAACATGTTGACTTTTATGTACTCAATTAAAATTCAAAGTGATAGTGTTTTTCAACATGACTATCGTTGCTATAACAGATATCGAACGAAATCACTCTTTTTCATTTAAAAAGATAACACAAACATTTATTGATAACAATTACAAACAACTCTCTGCGATTAAACTGACAGTTTCGTTCTGTAATTTAATTATTTCCAAGGTTTTTTCTATTAAAATCGTTTCTAAAAAATGTTTACGCATTTCAACGATAAAAATCGGATCATACGTTTTATACACATCCACCAATTCACATTGTGAAAAGATATGTTCTATATTATTGTTTTTGAATGAAACTTTGCTAGAATGATGGTTTTAATAATTACATTTTTTATGTCTTTTTTTTAGTAAGCCCTTGACATACGAATGAAATGAAATTCAATGCGACCAAAACATACTAGTTATTTTTGTGTTAGCTTAACAAAGAACAGAATATTTAGACATTGCTAAATATCATAAGAAAATATATTTCATAGCTAATAACCAAAATTAATGAAAAATAATTAAATAACAAATTAAATAATAGTTTAATAATTTGGTCGAATATGAAATTCTTCAAAACATTTTATTAAATATAAAGGTATTAGTATTTTTTTTTAGTAAATATAAAGATATTAGAAATTGGCGTGTCTCAGAGACATCATTGTTTACAATGGCATAAGAAACACAAACGTATCCGTGTATGTCAAGGGGTGAATGTAAAATTTTAATTAGATTTTTCGATTTTCAAATAAAATTGAAAATGATGTCTCGGTACTCATTTTATCATACAACGTATACGATTTGTTTTGGAACTATGGAGAAATCACATTCACACAAATTATCATACCAACTTCGACAAGATATTATGAAAGTGTTCAATAATTATTTATTATTTACTTTATTTGTTCATCAGCTGATGCACATTACGATGACAATAGCATCATCGTTAGTGTGCTGCATTATAAAATTTCTGCTATGTTTTATAAAATGATAATAATTCATTTATGTGAAAGATACAACATACATTTAAAATAAAATACAGAAAACCATATATTTACCCAATCATATTCATCAAGAGAATAAATACTTTTCATTACAACTCATAGGTTATGCTTTAATACTGAAAATTATTTTTTATCTGCAGGTGCGGCACGAAATATGAGTTCAACAACAGATATCGGCTTCGTCGGGCTCGGTCTAATGGGAAAAAACATGGCCAGGCATCTAATGGATAAGGTATGTCGATTGTGTACCCATTTTTGTTGACTTTCTACACTTTGTTAGAATTGATTTTATATTATTTCAAAAATTGTCGATATGATATTCGAATCGATGCTTATACGATTTCTAGCTTATAAAAAAGGTTATTTTTCTTAACACATATACAACGACATAAAATTATATGAAAATATTTTTTATGAAATTGTCACATATAGGGCCATCCAAATGTGACGCCTAGATTTGTGTTTTATTAAAAAGTGTCCATGTTTACACATGTTTTCCTATACACCACCCTATTCACATGTTTCTTTTTAATAAAACACAAATCTAGTCGTCACATTTGGATGACACTATATTTATTTTCATGTAAACTAACTGAAATTCGCCGGGTTGAAATTGCAAGTCCGCTGAAAGAGGTTTCAGTTATGAAATTATATTTGTTATCTAAACGTTATTCTTTTTTGAGAAAAAATCTGAGATTGAAAACCTTCATCAAATAATGTAGTAATTCGGAAGACATTTGAAGTCCGCTTATATTTATAAAAGATCGGATTTTCGTTAACTTTTTTTTTGTAATTTACTCGTTCTTACACTATTTCAAAACTGATCTTAAATTATCATAATTGCTCATAGACGCGCACACGCGTCTAGAAGTTAAATAATTCTGTTTACAATCATTTAGAATCATTAAATATACTTTGCAATTATTTTAGTCATTATTTTAATTAACGTCCGACTCGTACGTTCCATTTAACACGTGGACGTAAACAACCGCCGTACAGAATTTTACGTAACAGTGTCTGTCCATGTAAATTACACGAAATTTCTATTATTTGTTATTGAAAGTCAATGTTACATTTTTTTCACCTACCTATTGAATAAACAATACAATATTTACCTTTGGAATTCAACAAAAAGTCTAAGAAATACATGAAACATTATCCAAATTATTTAACACGAATGGATCAGTTGTTGTAATACCACAAAACTGTTCACTTTATTTTCTAATACGAATTTATATAGTCTTTTCCATCATCAGAGCGATACATTATAAATACTAGTGTTTTCATATAGATACAGCTCTGCGAATAAATTTAACAATAAATGATTATTTAACATTTCATAAAATTTTGTGTTTTGTGATCGGATGAATGTACCATTTCTGTTGGAGGAAATTTACCATAGTACTGAAATAAATAGATCCAGATGATTGCCAATTCCAACAAATATATATAAAGAGAGGGAGGTTTTCCAATAAGCGCTTCAGAAATTTAAATAGAAATAAAACAAAAAGTAATTAATTAATTAGTTATTTTTTATTTTGTTTTTAAACATATTCTATGGCATTCATGATGGAACACAATTTCACCTATACGACTACCACGACTTCGCTTAACATAGTACATTCGTTTAGTTCAATTTTAGTCATTCTTTCACATAATTGTGGTCCAATTCTATGAATTACTCGTTCAATGTTTATTTTTAATATTTCTGTTGTTTGTGGTTTATCAACATAAACCAATGATTTCACATAACCCCCACAGAAAATAATAATAATGGTAAAGTTAGATCACATAATTTCGGTAGTTAATTGATGAGTTCAGCCATTTTATATGAGATCAATATACGTTTTCAGATAAACGCGTTTGTTTCGGAAGTAGTTTATTAAAATTTTTTACAAATTTTCCAAGCGTTGATTTGAAATTTTAAATATTCAAATGATAATTTGATAAAAAGAAAAATGATTTTTTGAAATTTCTAAGATAAGCTTTTAACAAGTAATCGTTTAAATTAGTCATTCTTTCACATAATTGTGGTCCAATTCTATGAATTACTCGTTCAATGTTTATTTTTAATATTTCTGTTGTTTGTGGTTTATCAACATAAACCAATGATTTCACATAACCCCCACAGAAAATAATCCAATGGAGTTAGATCACATAATCTCGGTAGTCAATTGATGAGTTCATTTAATGAAATAATATACTCATTAAACTCTTGTTTCAATAAGTTTATTGAAGTTTTTACAATTTCCAAGCGTTGTTGAAGTGTTAAATATTCCATGATAATTTGATAAACTGTACTGAGTTGAAATGTCAAGATGAGCTTTTAAAAAAATCAAATATGGCTGCCACAAGCTGACAAAATTCTAACATTTTTATTGGAAACCCTTATATATATATATATATATATATATATATATATATATATATATATATATATATATATATATATATATATATTTGTACCGAATATATCAAGATTCTTTTATATTAACATTCAGGGTCACAAACTGTTCGTGTACGATGTATTCGAGCCGGCCGTACAAAAATTCGCCGAAGCCGGAGCGAAAGTGTGCAAGAACGCCGAAAACGTCGCCGAAAACTCGAAAGTTGTGATAACGATGCTGCCAAATAATGAAATAGTATTAGATACGTATCTAGGCGACAACGGGCTGTTAAAGAAAGTGCCAGACGGTACGCTTCTCATCGATTCGTCGACGACGGCACCGGAGGTATCGAAGACAATCTTAAAAGCCATCGAAGGGACTGGTGCAAGATTCATTGACGCGCCTGTTTCAGGAGGTATATGGAATTTTGTTGAAATTTTATATCAGTCATTTATCTTTTTTTAAAAAAATAATAATTCAATAATAATAATAATAAGCTTTTTTAGTCCGATGACAGTGGTTTCAATTTTAGAACGATCTTTATTACATCTTTTTTATGAGTGCATACTTAAAAACTGAGGCAACAATGATTTGAAAATATCGTAATCAATAATATTTCAAACTCCAACACCTCTCTGTAAGATGAATTTCAATTTGAATGATCGATGAAAATGAACTTTCATCGACATATTTTTTCGAATAAAAATCTTAGTCCATAATCATTTCTGTTTTAGGAAAAAAGAGGAGTTATTAAAAAAGTGAATTTAAAATTACAGGTGTTGTCGGAGCTGAGAACGCTACATTAACTTTCATGGTCGGCGGCGATAGAGATTTGTACCACAGAGCTGAACCGATCCTTTTGAATATGGGTAAACGTGTCGTCCATTGCGGAAAAATCGGTTCGGGCCAAGCGGCCAAAATCTGCAACAACATGCTGTTGGCCATTTCGATGATCGGCACTTCGGAAGCGATGAACCTGGCGATTCAGTGAGCACCGACTCGATGATCACTACTCGTAGACCGTGTCCGATCATCTCTTTCGTTCGTTTTCAGACTCGGCCTCGATCCGAAAGTATTCATGGACATCGTGAACACATCGACGGGCCGCTGCTGGGCGTCCGAGATCAATAACCCCGTGCCGAATCTGATAAAGAACGTACCGGCCAGCGACGACTACCGGGGCGGATTCGCCGTACGTCTCATCACAAAAGACCTGAACTTGGCACAGAACGCGTCGCAGGAATCGAACGCATCGATCCCACTCGGATCGATGGCACAGCAGATATACAGGACGTTGTTGGCGAACGGATTCGGCGATAAGGATTTCGCTAGCGTGTACCAATTCTTGAGAGGAAAGAAGTGATGCGTTTCAAATAAATTTTTAATAAAATATTATCGTTGCGATCGTTTATTTTCAACCAATGATTCTCTGACGCAGGTAACCACACAATTAAAGAATTCAATAATTCGCCCTATATCATCATAGTCCTAACTCTACAACTCATTCAGACTCGCTGGCCTCGTTCAGAATGATCCTCCGATCCTTTTAATCTTCTACTTTCTCGTATTAAAGATTCCTAGGTTTAGAAACAAATTCATTTTTACAGGATAAAATTGTCAGCGTCATGTCCCAGCTCCCAGCTATATTGCAAGACCAATTGTCTGGATCTTGCCACTAAGCTCTCTAACACCGACATAACCTGATTGTTTATTAAAATACAGAAACTCCACCATCAACTACAAAATCGTGAAGTCTCTAACCGAAGCTTTTACTAATTTAAATAAGAATTTTCAATCGACTGATGAATAAATTTAACTTGAAATACATCAAAACTGGTAATACCCAATAATCCATTATTGTTCATTTTCATACACTAACCAATGAATAACACGTAATCAAACGATTTTTTTAAAAAATTAGATTTTCATCTCATATGGATGTTGTATAAAACTATAACTGTTTTTTTGTTCTTAAAAACAGTATTTCGTCTTAAAAAATATCATGTATTCGATTTGGAATAATCGTCACATAAAAGTGTTTTATTGAAGAAAAAAACAGAGGCAGTGTATTGAAATTATATTTTCTGAGATATTTTTAAACACTACATAGAAAAAATACATACATCGTTAAATATAACATTTCTTTCACACAAATTCTCATCACAAGATATTTAAAAAAACGTTCAATAATTTAGCATTTTGACTATTATGGCGTGGTCATCGAAATACATATCAGTTTTATAATCAAAGTGAATAATAAATAACAATTATTGAACACTTTTTCAATACTCTTGGTGTTGGAATAATTCATTTGTGTGAAAATGATTTGTTACAGTTTCTAAACAAATAGTATATAAAATGTAATTGTATACTCTATATTTTCCCATCAAACTCCATTGTGACATTAGATTGTGTTTAGATACTTTTTTTGAAAAAAATCTTGCATTTTGAATTAAAATGTCAGGTGTACTAAATAATTTATTTTCTAAAATTTTTTAAAAATTATTTGGTAATATCTCCTGAACTAAAAGTTTAAATTGATTTTTTAAAAAAAATACATTTCTCTGTATTGGAAACAGATGTAGGATAAATATATGAACTGTAATTGATCAGAAAATATGAATGAATATTGTTCAAGTATCGAAAAAGATATAGTGATTGAGTGGAGGAAAACCTAAGATTATTTGGCGCGGACACATGTTACAATGTCTCCGCACCGAATCCTCATTCGGCCCAAAAGTTAAAATCAATTTTTGTTTTTTAATTATATTTCTTAGTATTGAAAATAGTTATGGACTGTATATATTAGCTGTAATCGATTAAAAAAAAAAAATCTTATAATTTCATTTAGGTTTTTAGATAGAGTAGCTATTCTCGATGTTTAGTAATGAAAATTCTAGTAACATCTTCAGAAGAAAAGTCGTATTAGATCTCATTTTCATCAAATTCATTATGATTAATTATTTCGTTTTTGGGATTCTTCTCTGAGCTATTAATTCAATTTGTGTTATTATGTGATCAATTTTTGAATGTTAAGATTTTCCTTTTAATTACATCAATTTTTTTAATAGAAAAAGTATTTTTTTATCAAAATCGTAACTAGAAACAACGAATACAAAAATCACCTGCAATCGTTTTATATGATTTTTTCCAATTGGATTATTGGCTAGAGAAATAAAACGCTGATCATCTGTACAAAATGAAATGCAATAATTTTTTTAATTAAAGTAGTATAAACGTAATGTAGTTTCCCCTCCACATTATCAACGATCTAAAATATCAATTTTTTATCTCTGTCGTTATCTCTCCATCTTATCGTCATCTTCTACATCTCTTTCGTATATTCCATTATAGGTAATTTCAAGATTATATTATAATTTTCAGTTGAGGTTATTTTTAAGAGAATGAATTATTGATTCATATTAGTGGTATGTTTGCGAACATTTTTCACACAATCCTGGTCTTACCTCTAGTATTTGTTTCTCCGGTTCAAAAGATTTTTAGCCAGTTAGTTTGTGAAATGATTAAGAGACAAAAGCTAGTCTCACTATATAATAAATGTCTTCATTTACATGATGGTTACGCGGAAAAGAATTATATTCAATATACAACATTCTACAATAAACGAATTTTAAAAATTTCTTTACACCTTTTTATACCCAACTATCGTATATCGTACATTCGTATTGTAGTAAAACTCAAAACAGGGAATTAATTATCATTGAACTGTGACATCGCGAAGAATAATTAAACGGAATATCCGTCGAATTTTCGTTACGTTTAATGAATTCGTGTTCTATTTTCAGACGGATTCGTAACCTTGTATCGTTAATTGGAAACGAACATCGGTAGGTAAATGATGTGTACTTGCGCGGGGGTCTGCAAAACATATAAATAATACAATACCGACACCAATGCCATTTACGACGATCGGTCATCGATGGTGAATCATTACAATGCAGTTTTTTTTGTAAGTCGATATATCTTCCAGGTTTGTACTTGAAATATTTTCACAATATCGTTCTTTTCTTCTACGTCCGTCTGTCGCGAATGAATTGAACAGAAAATAGTTTTGTACCAAAAGAAATTCCGTGACATTCGAGTCTGTACTTGAATTATTTGTAATTAATAATTGATATCATTGTTTTATTCTGTATCTGTCTTTAGTAAAAAAAACGAAGGTCTTGTAAACCAGTTATAATTTTATTCAAAAATGAACTCCATGTCCAGAAAGAAAGAACAAGTTGGGTATAAAAAATGTATAAGTGTATAGAAATTTTCAAAATTTATTTACTGCAGAATGTTGTACATTTATTATAATTCTTTTCCACGAAATTACCATGTAAATTAAGACATTTATCATGAGTCTAGTTTTTCTATTCCTTTGACGAAGAAAATTACCGTCAAGCTTTTCAACTAGTTCTGTATGTTTTTTTGTGTTGTAATCATTTCCCAAACTAATCGCCCAAAATTTTCGAGTCGGAGAAACAAGTAGTTGAAGTAAGATCAGGACTATGTGGAGAATACTCGCAAATATACCACCCGAATTGTTCGTGTAATAGCACGAGTGGAGTAATTTCCACTCGAAGGAAATTACGTACCATGATCCTCCGATTGATGAGGATTGATTGATGAATCGATAATTCGTTCTCTTAAAAATAGTCTCAATTGAAAATTATAATATATTTTTGAAATTATCTATAATGGAATACACGAAAGATATGTAGAAGATGACGACAGGATGGGATAGATAACGACAAGGATAACAAATTGATATTATAGATCGTTGATAATACGGAGGAAGAACTACATTAAATTTACAGTACTTTAATAAAAAAAATCATTGCATTTCATTTCGTACAGATGATCAGCGTTTTGTTCCTCTAGCCAATAATCCAATTGGAAAAAATCATATAAAACGATTGCAGGTGATTTTTAGAGCGCGACTTCGAATCGAGCGAACCCGCATATCTGCATTATTAAAAAAAAATCAAACTGGTCGTAGAGAATTCGCGATTCTTCTGTAAACTTTCTAAACGAGTTCGATGCTGCCTCATCGTTAGTCTAAGAAAAGTCAATGTACGATTATTAGATATTTCGATGAAAGTATGTTTTATGAGAGTTGACAGAACGGTAACGTCCACTGATGTGCATTTTAGCAATCGGAACGGTTTTTTTTTCTCTTCCGTTATCGTACGATCCTGTTCCTCTGCGATCGACGCGAGAACAGATCATGTTCTCATCTCCGAAGATAATCATATGACGCGGTCTTGGTTGTTTTTTTTCATCCATCGGCCAGAGCAGGACGGCAGGATCGCGTCCGTGTGCATAAAGATCCGCATGCATTCACGGCGAAAGTAATTTGCACACGCACGACCACATGTTTGATCCCCTAGATAGGTGTCCGCGCGTCGATTGAACCGTAAAGCCTCTTTCCATATTAACTCAGGTATACAGAATGAAAAGTATATACGTGTTTAGTAGAAGCGGACCTCGACAGAATACGTTCGTACGCGCGTATAAATAAACATGATCGGATTATAGAAAAGTGACTGGAATGACGGACGACTTAATATTACAGTCATATTTTTAATATGTATTTTAGAATTAAGGTTAGGTGAGAGTTATGTGCCAAAATTTATTAATAGCGGACGTTAATTACACTGTATCGTTAGAACAGCTGATAAATATAAAAATATTGTCGACCGGCGAACGGATTTTCCACAGCGAGGATGGGTGTTATTATATCGAAATTTCGCGTAAGTCAGCACGATTTTTTTTTAAAAAAAATATCGATGTCAATCAGACAGCAGGTCGTTGTGAATGTTAACGAAAAAAATAACGCAGATTTTTCAGCAACGTGTAAAAAATACATGTTGGGCTCATTGTACGAAAGTCGTGATTTCTTTTCCTATTTATAGATTCCTCCCACGACTTTTTTTAGGTTAACCTACTAAACGGAACGAATTTTATTTCATTTTATTTTCAATTTTTATGCTTTACAATAAATTATAAAAATTCACAAACACGTTCGACTGTCTAAATTAATTCTCTGTTAATAAAACTTATAGGAGTTTGCTATAAATCCGTATTATGCGAACATTGTTATCGAATAAAAGTGGATTATCGACTTTTTACAGAAAAAGAAAACAACCCTCGAAGTGCTCGAGGGCCTCGAGAATGAAATCAAAGAAATCGAAGAGTATCAGCTCAACACCGAGCTTCAAAGAAAAAGGATAGTCGGGCACTTGATTCTGTTCTCGGTCGGCTTATACGTGATAGCCGCCGTTCTGTTCTACTTCTTCTTTTTCCCGGCGACTCTGTACGATCAGCTCTTCTACATCACTCCTCTGTTGGTTTTCCCTATAATGTGAGTTTTCGCGACGGCGACGACGTCGTCCGAATCGTAATCTCTGTGATTTTTCCAGTATACTGTTCGTGAAACGCTTGCTGTCGTGGTACTATAATCGTAAGATCCGTCGTAACCAGTCGAAATTGGTGAGCATGAAGGAAGAGAAGAAGAAAATACTAGACAAAGTGATGGACACGGAAGTATATAAGGTCGCGAAAAACATTTTAGAAAAGTACGCACCCGATCAGTTGAGAAAAACACCTACCGGTTCCTCCGCCGAAGTCGTCGCTTCGAAACCGCTGACGGCGTCGCAGCAGTCGTCTAATCTGCGTGCCAGACCCCCCGTGAGGGCTCCGAACTCTGTCGCTTTACCCGCATCGCCGTCTGTTCCTACCGGAAAACCGGTGACGCATAGTAAGTTTTTAAAAATAGATTTTTTTCGGTATTTCTTAACTACGTGCTGATAATTTATGTTTATCTATTATAATAAACGGAAATTTAGACATGATTTATCAATAACAAGTTTTTAGTTGAGAAATACTACTTTCTTGGACATAAAATCTCATAAGTTTCTTATACACCCTTGTTTCTTATAATTAAAGACATTGATGATGGTGCAGCTATGGATCAACTAAAAAGTTTACAATAACTTATGTTAACATTTTTACTTTATGTTCTGTTTTATATAATTTTTTTAACACGTTAATTTTTGAATTAAATCCTCTTTTTAAATGAAATCAATATGATTTTATCGATTTGTTTACAAGAGCGGTAATAAGACGATCGCTTAAACTGCAATATCCAGAGGTTTACAAAGTTATCATTAACCACCACAAATCTATCAGTTTAATAAACTAAATTTTTGTCATTTTCATTCATATGAAAGTTGAATATATTACAAAATTTTGAAATTAAAACACTAATCTGTAAATAAATGACCAGATTTATCATCTTCATAAAAATACATACACACAGAGAGAGAGAGAGATGTCCAAAAAGTCTAAATTTTTGGCCGAATTTAGTAATAATGTTAACTTGTAAAGAAAATCATATTTTTATCATTAATGCTAGACTTTTCGGAGGTCTGTATAATCTAGTTTAAGTATTTTTTTTTTATACTTTTTTCGCACATCAATGTATAATTAAATAACAAACATTTAATCGTTAAAATTTGAGGGAATATTTTATATAAAATTAGATTTTTCCACATTGTTCGTTTTATTTTTACTGAATTGAGACATTATTGAACTTTTTCAGATTATCCTGTTTTAAATTGATCCTTTTTTCATAACGATCATTTTATTTATTTATAATTTTATGATTTCAAACATTCAGTAAAATATCTTATTTTTAGAAACATTGAACAACATTCTTTTATATGTATATTTACCAATTAGATACAATTTTTCCTAGATGAAATATGATTGTTTGTTATGGTAGAGTTTATATTGATAAATTTTAATTTATTTATATTAAATATGGCGCCAAATATTATTTAAATATTAAGTGCTATTTTCTTCTAGAAATCGATTGTTGTATTTTATTTTTTATACATAAAAAGTTATTAAACATTTTAAATTTTTCACACTTTTAAGCTTCAAAATATTGCATTATTTTCTTAATCCTTTCGGTACTATGGGCGCGTATATGGCGCTCAGAGAAATTAGTTCGTCATGGCTTATCGGCGCATGTACATGCAGTTGGAATTGAATGTTCGTTGATATTAAATACTACATTGTGATTTATAGTTTTTATACCTTAAATAATATTGCGCCACAAAAACGGAAAAGTGTAATTTCAAGCAATAGTAATACAGAAAGTGAATCATTGTCAGATATTGACAATTTATTCTGTAATGAAATAAAAGATAAACGGATTAGTTATTCCTCTTCATCAAGCGAATCAGAGGAACTGAATTCAGGTGATTAAGTAATTTCTAGCCAAAATTTTTTGCGCAGTATTAAGAGACTTAGACTAGCAAGCACGTCTTCAGAATTGAATTCAAATGATACTGAAATTTTTCAAAATACTCCCGGGACGTCTTCTAAATTTATATAGTCAAGAAGTGACTTAAAACCTAATGTACATAACTTCGATGAAAGCAATTCGGAAATCAAAGTTTATTTAAATATAAATTTAACATCGTATGATGATTTTAAAATATTTTTCTTCAAAAAGGTGGTGCAGCTTATTGTTGAAAGAGCAAATGAATATACAAATACAGTGAAAAATCCACAGAACAACCTAAATGGAAAGGTACATCAAATAATGAAATATATGGATTTCTTGCTGTCACTCTTTTGATGTCACGAGTAAAAAAATTATCTTTAAAAAAGTATTGGTGTAAAAACGAGCTAATAAAAACTGAAATTCTTTCACGAATTATGTCAAGAGATCGATATTTTATATTGTTGCAAATGCTGTATTTCCAGAATGAGAATACAACTGATTCTAATGACCCGCTCGTAAAGATTCTTCCGATTATAAACAAGATTAGAACTGCGTGTTCAATAGCTTTTTATCCATATAAAAATGTGTGTATCGATGAAAGCCTTTTGTTGTTCAAAGGAAGATGTTTTTTAAACAGTATATACTGTCCAAAAGAAGTAGATTTGGCATAAAGTCTTTCGTATTATGTGATTGTGAGATATGATATATCCTTGATTTTATTATATTTACTGGAGGAAAAAGTAATATTACTGAAAACGAAAACATAGGAAAAATGGGGAAATCGGCGCTATTATTATAACCCATATGAAACCATATCTGGACAAAGAACATACATTAATTACGGTCAATTAATACTCAAGTCCAGAACTATTTATCCGTCTCCATTAAAATAAAACCTGCGTATGGAAAAAATCGAGCGCAAAGGCCGATTATAAATGGAAAATAAAAAAATCAAGAATTAATCATGTTTGGTATATATCATTAAAATGAATTCTAGTTCAATTTTAATATATCTCGTTCAATAATGGGATTAAAGTTTTATTTTATTACAATCAATACATCATCTGCACTATCAAATGTAGATGATGTGACACTTGAGGAATTTACTATATTTACTATTTTTGTTCATATTATCTCTGAATTTACTTTTATGTTTATGTTTCTATTATTTATGTCTTTGAAATTACTTTTTATGTTTATGTTATCTGTGAGTTTACTTTTTATGTTTGTTTATATAAATAAATCATGTAACCACTTGGAGCGGAAGGTATTTAAATAAGTACACTCATCCTACCACAACAAATGCACGAAAAAGTGGCCGTCCACAACGGTACTTTACTTATACTTTTGCATCGGCCATATATATCGTTTCTGCATTGAGTTGCTACGTACCGAAAGGGTTAAAGGAAATAACTGTTTAATTTACAAGTAATACCAAGCAGTGTACATGGTAAATAAATATTTCTGTATAATTGATTTAAATCCGACTGTTGTACTTATTTGTAATTCAAAATTAAAATGTTTTCTTCCAACAAGTGTAATTATCGTCGTTACCAGATTTAATAATTAAACAAAAAAAAAGATCCTGAGATTCATGTTCACCAGTTAAAAATATATAATTATAATAAAAACATTTGAAATTTTAACCCTCATTTATTAGTTTCACATAAATTCATGTAGAAGTGTTTAATAATTATTATTATTCATTTTATTTGTTTATAAACTGAGTGATGAATACGCCACAGTTTGAAAAAAATATCAGTTTTTTCGAATTTCAATGTAATATTTCAAGAACATATTCATTATATATATATATATATATATATATATATATATATAAACAATTTTGTTATTTATAAAAATAGAATATTCCCTCAGTTGCATTAAATGTTTATATAATTTAAAATACCTTTTTGTTTACATTCAAATCAAAATGTTTAAAACTGTATTTTTCGTCTGTCTATAATTCGACTCACGATACGAATTATTAAAATCGATGTGAAAAGTTAACATTGAAATATCTAACATTGTTGAAAAATTCCTAAATCGCTTCAATTGCTCAAAATGACCCGCATGTTACTAACAGTCCGCATTCAAAATAACAAGGTGAATTGCATCAACTAACATATACAAGAACACCGATGCCTTACAACCAATCCATGGCGTATAAATTGCCAATGCTGAGGAGTGGCATGGGATTTACTGAATCTGTATTAGCGACGCCGGCGTCGTCGAGACAGGTAATTACGGCCGTCCAGTTCAGCGGGGGTCCGCCACAGTTGCCGATGCCGAGATCGATACTGCCGCGCGAGAGGACGGTTCTGGACAAGATGGTCGAATATCTCGTCGGCGACGGACCGTCGAACAGATTCGCATTGATCTGCAAGAATTGTCAGAGCCATAACGGTAAGAATTATTGCCCCGTTTACGTCGTTCTCGTCGACCTGTTCCTTTCTTTCTCGTATATCGTTCGACTAAATGAATCCGTTGTATATTTGTTTCGTGTTAGTTTTCGAGAGAACTTCTTATCGAGAGAACGACGTTTTTTCTGAATAGTTTTTCTTTCTATGATGAAAACGTACGGTCGAATCATTAACGGATCGTTATTCAAGGTATGGCCTTACGGGAAGAGTTCGAGTACATAGCGTTCCGATGTTGTTATTGTTATCATTTTAATCCTGCGAGAAAACTACGTCCTTCGGCGCCGAAACTCGAATCCGAACAACAGAAAATCTTGGAGATACAGAACGTTTCGGAAAAGAGCTCATCCGACTCGGACGTCACGTCGCACAGCGACTCTGACAATAATGAAGAGACGGCCGAAGTACCGGTCGAATCACCCGTCGAAGCCGTACACGAATCTGATAAGAAACCTGAAACGAACGGAATAATCGAATCCACCGAAAAAAACGTTTCAGAGGAGACCGATGTTCAGCCGCAAGAGGAGGAGCAAGAAGAGACGATCGTTGAAAAGGCGGACGAGGAGAAGAAGAACGATTGAAACATGTTCAGTACCTGTGAAGAGCGGCTCGAGCGACTTCGCATGATTGTTTTTGTTACAATGATTATTCGTGAAATACACAGCCGGATTGCAGATTTTTTATCTATATCGATATACAATTTCTTAAATTTTCGTTTCTACTATATATATATATTTTGATGAATTCTCTTATTTTTTTCCCGTTTTGAATCGATTATATATGTTATATTCATTTAATAGTCATCGATTTTTTTTGTGTAAATTATACATTGTTATTTGTGAAATGTCTTCCGTTTATATGTAATTATTTTTTTATTGTTTTTTAAAATCATTTAAAAAGAAAATATGTACAATCTTAATAATGTCGCACGTGTATATTGTCATTTTTTTATACATTTTTGTGTTATATCTCGTTCTTCTTACGAATGGTATGAGCAGGGGTGCTTTTCTCAAATCTAACCCTTCACTTGCTATCATCGTGATTTGCGTGCACATTCAATAAAATCGTCGTTTTCGACGCACTGTTTGTCGATTTTTTTTGTATCAGTGATGATATGAAATTAAAATCGTTTTGAGAACAGAGGTACCTAATGTTAACTTTTTTTAAGTAAAAAAGTATACATTGAAAATTGTAAAAAAAGATATATATGTATATATATATATATATATATATATATATATATATATATATATATATATTTATGTATGTATATATACACACATCTATATGTAGTAATTTATTGCTAGCGTAAAACTATGCAAATAATACTTCATATTTGCAGTGCCTTTTTAATATGCTTATACGATTTTAATAAAAAAATATTGTTGTCAGTTGTTCTTGTTTCAATTGAGGTTACCAGAAAAAACACAATTTTTTTTATTATCTACAAATATTTATTTTCTTTTTTGAGTTTCAAGTTTGCATTTACTAAAAAGTAGCAAGATAAGTGTGTGCTTCTTGTGTATTTTCATTTATTTATATGCCTATTAAAAAGCATCTAAATGAAAATATCTATAGAGAGATTTATAATATACAACCACACACACACACACACTTATTAATGTGGTGTATATATATGTGTGTGTGTGTGTGTGTGTGTGTGTGTGTGTGTGCGTGTGTGCGTGTGTGCGTGTGTGCGTGCGTGCGTGCGTGCGTGCGTGCGTGCGTGTGTGTGTGTGTGTGTGTGTGTGTAAATAAATATTAAACATTATTCAAAATATTACAAGAGTACTGTTATAGTGATCATGCTACTTGAGTCTATATGATTAATAGAAATAATTTCCTTGG
Organism: Neoneuromus ignobilis; assembly: GCA_029203775.1. Taxonomy (NCBI): domain Eukaryota; kingdom Metazoa; phylum Arthropoda; class Insecta; order Megaloptera; family Corydalidae; genus Neoneuromus; species Neoneuromus ignobilis. The sequence continues at coordinate 1,146,080 of CP092092.1, forward strand.
GCTCGGTGGTCTTTCCATCTGCAATAATGTAAGTATTATTTTTAATACAAACGTGTATTATAGAATATAATTGTAATGCTTTTTTATTTTTGCATTCAGTATATACATTGAATTGAAGTTAATAAGATATATAACTATAAATATTCTTTGCATTTGACTTATTTTTTTTTTATGAAGATTTACTATTAATTTCAATAGTTTTTGGAATAATAAACGTCATCACTATATACATATACGTGTATTATATATATATATATATATATATATATATATATATATATATATATATATATATATATATATATATTTGTATAACTTTGTTTAATAAGATACATAGCGATTTCGATTTCAGAACATAATCATTGTCCATATAGTCAGCCAATGACTTCGTTCGGAATAGTTTATTTGGTCGTAATCATGATATTTCAACTCTGTGTCCTTTTTTAAACTTGTTCCATTGTATAAAGAAAGACGAATACATATTTAGTTCAAAATTTCAATTTGCCAATATCTGATAAATATGGTTTAATATTAATGTTTTTTTTTTAAGATAGTGTATATTTCAGTAATGAATAAATAAAAGAAAATATTAAAAAAATTGTATGAATTAAAATTGTTCAATAATGTATTTTTAACAAAAAAAAAATAGAAATGAAGGTACGAATTAATTAATGAAAAAGTTTCATATGATAAGTATTAAAATGTGATACGATATCATTTTATTACGATACAAAATTTTAATTATTCAGATCACTTTTAAACATCAGTTGAAATATATTATCGTATTTATGATTTGTATTATTTAAATTAAAGTAAATAGGATCTTAAATATAACTATTATTGAACTATTTAAATTGTTAAATACAATTAGAATTCAGTTATGAATGAAATAACATTCTCAAATGGAATTATTATCCAGAAACGATTAAACAGTTTTAAATTTAATTATTGTTAAACTATTTAAAATGTTCAACACAATTAGAAACCAGTTATGATTGAAGTAATAACATTCTCAAATGAAATTAATGTCGAGAAAATATTAAACTTGAAAATATAAACATTGTTTAAACTATTTGAAATGTTGAATACAATTAGAGTGCAGCCATGATTTTAAATAACATTCTCAAATATAATCAATGTTCAAAAATGATTAAAATAATTAAAATAAAAAATGACTTGAATAGAATCTTAAATATAATTTTTAATAGATTATTTAAAATTTTAAATACAATTGGAGTGTAGTTATGCCGAACTAGTTGTCTATACGGCCGAACGAATCAAATCACGAACACGTTTATTAAACCGACCGCGAACGAAAGAATAGGACGAACGGTTGTGATCTTGAGGTTAAGCTGACGAATGTACGAACTTTTATGTAATTTGTATTTAGATTGCATCGATGTACGTTTCGTACAGGACCGGACTCGTATCGTATAAAACAAAATTATGTTGAAGAAATACTGCAAAAATGTTTCATAATGATCAAAGATGACAAAAGAATGTTACAAAATGCTAAAAATGATAAACAAATTCTATGTGAATAATAAAAAATGTAATGAAATGCAAAAGAAATGATAAAAAGCTAAATTATAGTAAACGACTTTAGCCAAAAATTGCAAAATGTTCTGAAAAATGTCAAAAAACCTTTTCAAAAAATTATAAAAAAATGTCCAAAAATCCAAGAAAAGGCAAGACAAATGCTAAATAATATTTAAAAATGCTAAATAAATGGCAAACAAAAAAAATATGCTATACAAATGGACAAAAAGTGCTAGAAAAATGAAATGAATAAACGATTTTTAAATATTGTCGATAAGGGCCTAAAAATGTTTTAAAAATGTATGTATGGATGATATGATATAGATCAGGCGTCGGCAACCTTTTTTGGTTGCGAGTCAAAAGCAGCGAAAATGTGATTATTAAGAAGATGTTTCGGGTCAATGGTATTTTCATTTTAAAACAGTCTTTTAGTGAATAATAAGATAAATTTTATTGAGAAAATAATTACAAGATGCTTTTAAAACATACAAATTCAAAATTATAATTGTAATTACTATAAAAACAAATATAATTGTCAAGTTTTAGTTCATTAATTTATGAACTTTGTTTATAAACGTTCTCTTCGTTTTCAATGGCTCCCCTGATGCTGAATTTGTGATGTCAATTTAGTCAAGTCTGATTTATAATTAGTCACCTTGAGACAAACACAAGCGTCTGAATTTTCGGTAGTTAAGCTGCTCCTGTTCTTACTTAAAATAAATTACATGCGTGAAAATATTTGCTCACATTTATAAATAGAACCGAACGCGGACAAAATGGCAAAACTAATTTTGTTCAAAGATGAAAACTTCTTAGGAAGTGATACCCGACACGTTGATATCATGAGAAGATAATTATCTTTCGTTTTTTCGAAATTTTTCCGCAATGTCTTGAATTTATCCGTCCACAGCGTTGAACTTTTAAAATCAATCATTTCTAAACTTAAATTATCAATTTTAAGGTATTCATTTTTCGTCTATTTCGTTGCACTTTATTATAAATGTAAACATTTCGCCGTGCTTCTTAAAACTTTGAAATCTACTTTCAAATTTACTTCTAATGTTCAAAATTCAACTTTTGAACATATTTAAATTGACAAATGAATTTTCACCCCAACACCACAATAATTTAAAGTGTTAAATAATCACTTCAATAATCACTATTAAATGAATAATCTGACGATGATGGCGTCGCCATCGAAATGCATCAACCGATATAATTATAAATAACAAATGAGCAATAAGTGATTATTGGACACTTTGAATTATTGTGGCGTTGGGGTGAAAATTCATTTGTGTAAAGTGAATCAGCCACAGTTCCAAAACAATCAATACATATTTAAATTACTTTCATCGATATGTTTTTTCCCATATTAGCTTCTTAACAAAGGAAAGAAAAGAAATATTTTAGTTTTTATGTCAGTTTCAAATATTATTAAATTTAAAGAATTTGTTTGATAATTTATTTTTATATATTATAGTTTATTTGCGGAACTCAAGTGGGTCACTTGGTGACCCGCGGGTCATAGGTTGCCGACGCCTGATATAGACGATTGTATAGATTTAGAGTGATACAACATTGATCACAAAGTTCACGTACTTCTCGGACAGAGTTCAAAAAATTTTATTTTTTACTGGCAATAATGATAAATTCATAATTTATTATAAAATATTCAATAATCACTTATTGTTCACTTTGTTGTTTATAACAATAATTGGCTAATAATAGCATAAACGTCCGGTCGTTGATGGCATCGCCATCGATATATTTTATAACATATTGTGGTGTTTGGGGGTGAAAATTAATTTATATTAAAGTGAGTTCGCCACAGTACCAAAAAAAGCAGCACTACATCACCAGTCTGTGAATGTATGTATGCGTGTGTATGTATATATGTATATATATATATATATATATATATATATATATAACGATTAGAAAAAAGAATGCATTCCGAAGACACGTCGATCACTGTTGTAAAAAGTACCGTAGTATGTGTTCATTTCATGCTCAGATGATTAAACTACCTGAGTTTACTGACAGTTAAGCGACTGGCTCTTCAGTTAGTGTTGGTTGGTTCGTGACAGAGGTTGCAAGCCGTTGACGACGACGAAGACACGTGCGTTTATTAATGTAATAACTGCTTATATATATATATATATATATATATATACTAGTATATAAGTGGTCCAAATGAAATTTAAGGATTTAAACATACATTTACTTTCTTATTATTATTTACTATCCTTCAATCTCATTTGGCCATTTATATATATATATATATATATATATATATATATATATATATATATATATATATATATATATATTAGTATAAAATAGTATAGTTTTGTATTCATTCAAACATGGGAAGAATTTAAACGGATAAATATAATGGAGTGTAATATTTGTTTTAATAATCAATTTGATTTTTAAATAAAATATTCTTGTGATCATTAACTTAAAATGAATTCACATCTTTAATGGAAGTGCCTTTTTGAAGAACTGTTAAGTGAATTTAATTTTCATCGTCATCCAAATCGTGTTAATTCTATCAATAGCAATGATGTTATCGTAAGTGAAATAATAGATTTGTTTTAAATTGGCAGCAATATATATATATATATATATATATATATATATATATATATATATATATATATATATATATATATATGTATATGTATGTATGTATAAAATTCACTTTACATATTGCAGACATAAAATGCACTATCGATAAAACGACACGCATTACGCCTTACCAGCTCACAGTACTAGATCTTCTTCGCCGAATTCATTTTCAAATCGTCAACTATTTTCTTTTTCATCTATTCTAAACTCGGTTTTGTTCTCTCCTCTTTTCATCCTTTCGTCGTATTGTCCAATTCTTCCCGAACCTAAGAATGCAAAAGTATAAATGTAGACGACGACGACAAAACGGTGTTTCATTCGCTTCCGTCGCGCATCACGACGACGCGTAGCGCAACGGTGAGCGAGGTCGTTAGGTGAGATTTATGTGTGCGTCGTAACGGTCCCGTCGAACGGAAATGTTGTTCCGTTGCAATGCTAACAGGACAGCTTCTATATGTAGAGCTGTTGTGTCGTCAATCGTCAACACGCATCTTATCATTTCTTGGATGACCTCGGATATTGCGATTGACAGTTCGCAATGTGATTGAAACGATTTTTTTTTTAAAAAAAACGCAAGCAAATACACGCACACCGATTAGAGCACAGGAACTCGACGGTGGTCGTATTCGCTTTAATTGTAATTTTTGAACTTTGTCTAAAATCGATAGCAATTATAGTATATTGATTCGATACGAACGACCTCTTGTAGAAAATTAATACTATACTAGCAAATATTTGACGGAGCTGCATGACCGTTTGGTCATTGAGCTCACTTTCTCGCGCGTAACAATGCATCTGAATCAAACGAGCGTGCGATTCTTTTTTTTATTATTAATAATATTATTTGGAAAGCGTCGTATTTGCATATTCAACCGATTTTCACGACGCGCTCGCTCGATTATATTAAACGACTCGGACGTATTCAAATAACGCACGTTCACGAATTCCTACGTAAAAAGTGAAACTCGTTTCGTTCGATACAATGTCCTGTCCGTATGTGCGATTGTTGCAGTCCGTTTCGCTTGTTAGAAGTGCTCTTAACGCTCTGAAAAATTCGCATACGCTCTTTTTCATATTATCGTGATGTTCACGAGAATGTATATACGTGCATGTGTATTTTTACGACACGTACAAATACCGTTGTTTATTAATTTTGTAATGAATAAACATCGATAGCATTGATACACGACAACGACAACGAAGACGACGGACGTAAAGCGGTGACGGCGATCGTTCATTCGAAATGAAATTCGTTTGAAAAACGAAATAGAAACAATGCGATTTTTTTCGACTCGTAACAACGCGCACGCATACACGTGTCTGTTACAAGTGCATTCGCGATTCGTATTTTTGTCATTGATCACTAAAAATAAAGAGAAATTCAATCAGAGACGACATTGACGACAATTAAAAAATATTATATTTATCAATTGAAAAAAGAGTCATTTCTTCAATTGAAGCTTGATAGAATATTAATAAGAAAACGACGATATCAATATAAATAAAAAAATATAAATATATATATATATATATATAAATATCTCCCTTCCGCTTTATATATATATATATATATATATATATATATATATATATATATATATAATCACTAGGGTGACACAAGTAGACATTATAAATTTATAAATTTAAAAAAACATATGTTTATTTCGAATTATAATAATTTAACATGAATAAACGTTTAATTTTTCAATACTTTATAGCGCCCCTTTTTGTCATGTATAGGGATTTTATTCTATATGGAAGAGAACCTATAAGGCCATCAATAACTTCTTGAGGTATATTTCGTCATTCTGTTTTCAATGCTTCAAATAATTCTCATTCATTACTGGGTCGTTGAGATCTCTTTCGCATATTTGTTTGCAACACATGTCAAACATTCTCAATAAGGTTTATATCAGACGATTGACCCAGCCATGGCAGAATGGAAATCTCTTCTTTCGCTTTCCAAGCTACCACAATTTTACCTAATGGCAAGGATCGCCATCTTCCATAAATAGATATCTGTCTTTATGTAAAATATTTTCCGGAAACAGTGACAGTAATCATTCTTTTAAAATGGATATATATTTTGGAGCGTAGAATTTGAAAAAAAAGCAAACATGAACTGATGTTAACAAGTTCAAACGCGTTTTATGTAAGGTATATGTTTATTTACTTTTGTCACCCTATTGTGTGTATGTGTATATATTAGCTTGTTTCCAATCACTATTAAATGAAGACTTCTCGAAAAATGTTCCCTGTCCAACGATCCAATGCCTTTCTCTTCCATTCCACATTGAATAAATAAATAAATATCTATGCCTACATATATATATATATATCATCACACATCATAAAACCCATATCAATCCACTACTGGACGAAAGCCTCAATGAATGCTACCATTCACTGGTATTTGGTCATATTCACCACGCTGACCAGGCGGATTGGTGAAGATTTTTTTATTCGGGGGTTTACTCCTTTCTCGACAGTTATCTTTTACAAGATGATGTTGTCGGCCTTCATACTCAACCCTCGAAAATTAGGGACTCTTCGACTGAGAATCGAACCCAATCTCCCGCATGACACGCGGTGATGCAAACCATTGTGCTACCCAGTCGGTATATGTGTGTGTGTGTGTGTGTGTGTATATATATATATATACATATATATATATATATATACATATATATATATATATATATACATATACATGTGTGTGTATATATATATATAAGTTTGTGCAGAACAAATCTTTTGATATTTATGATAGCGGTGCTGGAAACGGTTTCGACGCGGTAATCTAGTCTCGCATACACACACACTTATTGTTAGGAAACAAAATGAAACAGTAAAAAATGATAATGGCAGTAACGACAACAAGTAACAAAGAGTGGAAGCGTTTGTTACGATGTGAAAAAGTAAAACATACGTGAGAACGGGATATCGTTTGCGATTGTAAATGTGGAGAGCCATACGGACGGCATGACTTGGTTCGTTGACTGCATCGTACGTACTTACACACACACACAGTCAACGTACGCTCGTCAGAGCACGCGCTTCACATGAACCGGAAGAACATTGCTCTCCGGCATAACTGTACTCCGTTCGTTGCACAGGTCAACGATAGACTTGGACCAGGGACCGCGTGACATATATTCCGAAGACACACAGCCAACGGCAATGTACGGCCAAGACGAAAGAGAGAAGATTCATTTACAGTTGTAAATCGATCACCACCGCCGTAAAACATACCGAACATAGTTTTACATACGTACACCGATCGCAACAAATACCCATCTGTCTAACTTACACACGCACACACGTGTTCATACGTGCGTGTTCGTTTACTTGTACGTGTGTGTAGTTATTGATATATCGATATATAAACACCGTTCGATTCATGACATGTACGAATGAATGATATTATGTCACTCATCAGTATATATATATATATATATATATATATATATATATATATATATATATATATATATATATATATATATATATATATATACACACACTACTATTTTTACTAATAGCCCACATCAGCCCAATGCTGGGCGAAAGCCTCGTCAAATGTCATATGAAGAATTTTCCGAGCCTCTTCCATTCTTTCCTATCGCTGGCCAATCTCATCCCACCTTGACCTCCACATACTTCACAATTTCATCTCTTCATCTTTGATATAGTCTTCCTTTAGGTCTATTTTTATCTCTTGGTCTCCATTCCGTAACAATCTTCGTCCATCTGTTGTCCTCTCTTCTCGCTATATGTCCTGCCCATGTCCATTTCAACGATTTAACTTGCTCTATTATATCAATTACTTTTGCTTGTTCTCTTATCCATTTACTTGTTTTTCGATCCAGTTTAGAAATTCCTAACATTATTCTTTCATTCTGCTTCTTTGGACAGTTAACAGTTTCTGTTTCATTCTTACGTTTAAAGTGTATATATATATATATATATATATATATATATATATATATATATATATATATATATATATATATACACACACACACACGAGGGTTTTTTTATAAGTGTGGTAAATTTTTTTTTTAATTTAATTAATTAACGACCCTCGTATATATATTATTTTGTTTTAAATACAAAAATTAGCAATACACATGCACACGATGAAATTTTAGTTTTCTATTTATTATTTAATTTTAAAACTTATATTTACAAGTGTAATTTATTTACATTAACTAATTTGAATGTTCGTTTCAAATCTATCGCATAAAAATGTATGTGTGTTTGTATATTGATTCTCGCTCATATTTGTCGTGAACGCATTTCTTTGTCGAACATGTGTCGATATATGTTGCACGCATTCGCACGCGACGAAACACATTACGCGCGTGCATATTTATGCAAACGTTCGTTTGTGAAAGCGTGAGGAGGACCCGTAACACAATCGAAGTGAACGGTCATAATTAATTGTAAATTACGACGCATCCGACGCACGTCGTTCTCGACAGTCGTTTTTGTAACGCGATTCATGTTTTCGAAAGTGAAAACGATCGTCGTGGACGGACGAATCGTCGGCCTTCGCTCTCCCCAGCGATTGTTTCGCTACACGGGATGTACGAGCATTGTTTTGAAAATCGCACGCGCCGATCTTAATCTTCAGAATAATAAGAAACTCGGACGCGTGCATTCGACGCTGTCGTCTCGTCAAAAAGTGGCGCGTGTAGTGCGTGCGTGTGCGAACGACTGACGCCGTTACACGGCCGTCTCTCGACGTCGCGTCTTCTACTTTTTCAGATATCGTGTCGAGAATTCGCGCGGAAGACGCGACATCAACATGCGACTGCAGTCGCTGTTAGCGCTATTGACATGTTTCGTTCGTGTGACGCGAGCGTCCGATTTTCTGCCACCGAATTTGCTGTCCACGCCGACGAACCGCATCGTCGACGTGAACTCGTCATGTTCGGCGCACAAGTTCACCGTAAGCGTCACGATGGAGAAGCCCTTCAAAGGTGTCGTGTTCGCCAAGGATTTTTCTCAAGAGTGTCGTAGTCAAGGTGAGGTTTCCGACAGATGTTGTGCGTCGCCTGGACTAATTATCACGAGTTTCGTTCGTTCCTCGCAGGCGTGCTAGACGAGACAGTGACACTGAACATGCCGTCGAGCGGATGTGGCGTGCGGCTCATGTCCGACGACGACGATAACTCCGAAAGATCTCTGCGCGACGGTTCGCTATACTACACCGTAACGTTGATCGTGCAGATGGACAGATTCTTACGTCAGATCAGCGACAGAGAGCGCGTCGTCGAATGTTATCTGAACGACGAAGATACGAAAGTACACAGTGACGCGATGCGAAAGGCCGTCGTCGACGGTCTTAAATCCGGCCAGGACGGAAGGTGGGTAAAGAGTGTTACTGTTGTCGTGCATGTACACCGCGTCGCTATCTACGTCCGTCCGTCTGTTTTGCAGGAGAGCCCGCATGCGAATCGATCAGTCAGAGTCAACGGCGGAAGAAACGAACGGCGTTGAAGAAATGCGAGCGCTCGAGCACGCGCGCGCCTGGATGGAATTATCTGGAGACGAAAACGAGAACGAGAACGTCGACGATCTAGGAATCGTACAGGTCGGCGAAACGATGGTGCTCACGGTCAAATCGACGCTGCCCGGTACGTATCGTAAACATAAACGTCATCGTACGTTCCGTCGTTCACTGTTCTCATTCATACGCAGTGAACATCGGTTGGCGCGTTATCGATTGTTTCGCACACGACGGCATCGGCGACTCGTCACAACGTCTCCTCGACGAAAACGGTTGTCCGATAGACGAATCAATCTTGCCGGCGCTGACGATGTCGTCGCCGCGGACGATCGGATCGGCTTCCGCGGGCGCGACGTCTGCGAAATCCACGACCGTAGGCGAACTCGTGCGCGAACGATCACGGAACGAACGCGCCATCGTCAAAAAGACCGGCGAAGAACTGAAACGATTCACTACTAGTCGCTTAGACAGCACGCTGCACCGACACAGCGGGAACGACCGAAAGAACGCCGGTTACATGCGCTACCAAGAAGCGTTCGCAAGCTTTCCTGCATTCAAGTTTCCCGACAGAGACAGACTACATCTGAGCTGCGGCCTACAACTTTGCCGCGGAAATTGTCAAAAGGTAAACGGTTTCATTTACGATCATCGTCAGTCATACGTATTCGCACACACATTCGATATTTACGAGTCTGACGACGACGACGATCTTTTTCCATCTTTCTCTTTCATTCTGTTTACATTCAAGAAGGTCATGTTATCTATCGTTTAGATTGACTGCAGCAGCATGCAACGTTCGTCCAGAAATCTCGAAGATAACGACGGCCGTCCGTACCGAAGAGTCGTCACGACGATGGCGTCGCCTGTTGACGATCCAACGAACGGTTCTAACGATGTTCGTAACGACGACGAGATCATCGATCGTCTCGAGGTGTTCAACAGCGTCGAGGTAATAGCACCAGGCATTGAACTCGACAGATACAGACGAAAAAGCACGACGAAATACGGCGGTGAGTCATTGAACGGCATTCGACGCCGTTCCACGTTCGTCGGCTGAACGTCGTGTTCGTTGTTTCAGACACGGATCTCATGCGACGACCACGCGTCACGACGGCATCAGGCGATCGTACGTTCTGCATGTCGACGAACAAGATGGCGTTCGCGTTCTGTGCGCTCGGCGTCATATTCATCGTCGCCGTGCTCGTAGCACTCGGAGCGCTGATACGCGCAAGACGCAGCAGGCACGTTCACTACAGTCGCAGCGTCTTCTCAAGTAGTGGCGCGAGCGGATCAGCGTGCGGCGGTAGTAGACTGTTACTGCAGGAGAGTCCGTGTCTCGGGACCGGACGCATCCGTTGGCCATACTGATCGTACGATCGATAGCGACGATGAATCGCGTTCGGGTTTTGTTGAAAAACGCCCACCACGGCAAAAAACGACGCCGTTGTAAATGTTCATTTATAATCCCAAACGAAAACATTCTCCTTCGATACAATTCGTGAAAATGTACAAGAGGAATTTCAGAAAATAATTTAAATAAAATACGCACGTCACGTAATGCACTCTTTCACTCAACACGTACACATTCATGTGTATGCGTGTGTATTTACTTATATACGAGGATCGTTTGATAAGTATGATAAAAAAAGTAAGAAAAACTAAATTGAAAAATTTAATTAAATTAATTAATTAAATTAAACAATAAATAAATTTACCATACTTATCAAAAGACCCTCGTGTATATATATATATATATATATATATATAAATATATATAAATCAGCTATTTGTAATTTTCTGGTCAAGGTACAGGTAAACATACAAGTGTGGTTAATGGGGAAAAATATTTATAAACCGTTTGAAAAAAAAAACGAAACAGTCGGTGTTCGGATCGGTAATGGTCGGGGGGTTCTTTGGTCTTTTTCTTGTGTTTCTAAACCGACGTTCGTCGAATTCGACAGCCATTCTCCGCGATACGAACATTTACGACTAACGATGTCAACGATCGGCGTATTTATCGAGATTCTGCAAACCACGTACGGTAAATACAAAACATTCGATCGTAATCAAGAATACATGTCCGCATATCAACGAACGACTCGTACTTACTAACCAATCGTTCGTTCGTCTATCAGAAAAACAGTAATCGAGAAGTGGAGGTCTCTTCTTCGTTTACGAGCAAGTAGAAAATTCTGTCGGTGATTTTTCGTTCGGAAATCAAAATTTTCTATAGTAATCAGACTGTTGAATGTTACAGCTCGCTAGAGTCGAGTGTGTAAGAGATAAACATTTATTTAATAGATGGATGTTCAACTATATCGATTATTATGATTATTTAAAAAATTAATTATTTATTTAAAAAAATCCACTCGATCATCAAAACAAACTTTTGAAAATGATTTGTTTTCTGACGGACGAACGTACACTAATCGTATTTTTTTATTTTCTACTATTCTGTGATTTATTAGATTTTTTATATAAGATGTACACACATACATACATACATACACACACACACATGTAAAATATAAATACGTTTCTGTTATTTTGTATATTGTAAAAAATATATATTTATATTTCCTTATATTTATATTTTATTTTTTTATAATAATAAAGAATTCTACAATTGTAAAATATAACTATTCGTCTTATTTATTACCTTATAAGCACGCTTATACATCGACGTTTATACAAATGTTTTTCTAAGCTAAAAGAAAAATGAAAACGTTAAATGTTATTTACCTACGAGTAACACGCCATCGCTCATATTCGAAATTTATTCCTTAGTTTTCGTCAAACTTGTAAACAAAGAACCGAGCCACTATAAATGTTTATATGTACACTGCATACATTTATAAACTTTATCTCGATAACCAATCAAATCAAAAATATGTGTCGAGCGACTCGTTAAATACGTTACAATCGACATTTAATAAAACAAACGTTAAAGTCTCATAACTGTAGTATATTGAAGTTAACATAACAGCCGTTTCATATGTGGAAATATTAAAAAAATATAATACTCTTATAGGTCGCATGGAACATGCCATTGAAATGAGTATATCAACAAGACAACGACCCTAAGAATACAAGTAGACTAACAAAATACTGGTTTACTCGTAATCATAATAATGTTTTAGAATGGCCAGCTGGAGTCTATTCTTGTTGAAAGATGCCAACAATTAATTGATTCGATGCTGTAAAAAAGTGATGCAGTGTCTTTTGCACATACGTGTATATATAGGGTAACGCAAATGAGATCGAAGAGTTTAGACACATATTCACATAAACACACAAAAAAATATGAAGAAGAGGAAAACAATCAAATAAAATGTACAAGTATTAAAAAGGCACATTTTTATTTTTAAAAAACAGACCACAAACAATTATGAACAAATAAATATTCGGTAAAGAAACTGATACATGCATGCGCATATTCACACCACATGCATGTACGCATACTTACATACAACATGAATGCAATTGTAAACAAGAACACGAGTTCAACCCGAAACGACGAGCAAGACAGACGGCATAACGTATTCCTGAACCGCTCCAATTCGACACAGGTACTTTTCATCTTCGTGCAACGAGAACGTCGGCGACTTCGTGCGCGTGCACGTACTGTATCACATTGCCGTGTGACTTTCCACACCGAACCTCACTCTCTTATCCTGATCTACGTCATCCGAAGTTGATTCCACCTCGTCGCGACCGGTCGAATCATCCCTGTCCAACGATTCCATCATCGAGCTAGTGAAACTGAATTCGGTTCCGCGATCGTCGTCGTCCTCTTCGCCGTCATGCGTTTGCGGTTCGCGTTCATCTTCGACGTTATAGTCGCATTTCGGTGCGATCGATTTGACTTCATCGCCGTGCACGACGTATATCGCCGGCTGCGAATCGCTCGCTCCGACGAACTTGCATCCACCTTGAAAATTGGTGATAACGCTTGAACGCTCGTCGTCGTCGTCGATAGTGATCGTTTCGACGCCGTCGAGCCCGACGACGAACAAACGATTCTTGTGACTAGCGAACGCCACCGGCGGTTTCTTCCATTCGATGTCACGCTCACGACTCCGCGTGCCGAACTCGTCGACGAACACGCCGAAACCGTCGAAGCACAGCAGGTACTCGTCGCCACGCGCGCCTCGCATCACGGTGATCGCCGACGGAAACGATCCGAACTCGTGACAACGGACGACGTGCGCCAGCGTGTCGTCGGCCGCGTCGAGGAACTCCTCGGCCGAAAAATCACGCAAATCAATCTCGAAAAACTTGTTCGCGCCGACGATCAACGAGTGCTCGCGGAACAGCACGCACGAACACGGCCGTGCCGTATCGAGCATACGCATCGGCAAATAATTACGTTTCTCGAAATTATATTTCATGATGACGATCTTCTTGACGGTCGCCGCACACATCACGTCCGTGTTCGACAGCTCGAACGAACAAAAACGTTCGTCGGCGATGAGCCGGACGCTCAGTTCCGGTTCACTACATGCGGCCGCACGTGCGAGGCTCTCGACTAATCGCAGGTCGGCCTCGACGAGTCGGCCGTTTGTGTCGGCGATCATGACGACAGAACTCAAATGCCGAGACACGGCCATCCGACGCACGTGCGTAACACCGCGGATCAACGCGTTCGTTTTACCATCGACGACCGTGTAGATACCGACATCGGTTCCGATCAATAACACGTGACGATCGAGCTCGAGCACGCAATAAACGTCAACGCCGTGGTTCGGTCGTTTCCATACGCTCACGACCACGTCTCCGGCGACATCACCACCGTCGTCATCGACGACGACAGAACGTCCTCGCGATCCGACAACACTCCGCAACAATTTGAACCAGTCATCTTTCGACGACACGCTCGAGGCCATTGCGTATGTAGTGATTTTCGGCCAACAAGTCGTCGCAGGAATTGATTCTATCTTGAATATCGCTTTCACGTCGCGGCCGACGACACTGTCCGACGTCACGTCAGCAACAATTTCAACTCTACCTTCCTTCGGACACAGGTCAACGATTGATATCGGCGAAAAGTCTTCACGACGTTCGTATAACGACAGCTTCGATCCGTTCAGTCGCACGTACCTTCTGTGCCATTCCGCGTTCGGGCCACTGAAAATAAAAAACACGTGAGAAGTTTAAGAAATACGCCGCGATCATATCGTTAGATACCTTGCGATTGTCAACCATCCTTCAGAGTCAGACACGATTTTAGAAATCGCGCCACGCTCGTTCTTGCATTCATCGTCGTTTCGTTGTCGAAGGGATGCGAGTTCGTCACGCGCTAGTCTCAACTGCTCGTTCAAATTCTTGTTCTTCGTCATCTCTTGTTGTAGCTTTGTTTCAAGATTGTTTGCCAATTGACGATTTTTCATCAGAGACGTAGGCGGCATAATGTTTTCTTTCCTGCTTGTACCGAAGATCTTGTTCGTGAGTGTTTTCTTCTTCTTATTATGTTCTTCGAGCTAGAAGTAAAAAAAAAATACATCTTTTAAACGAAACTCACGACGAAACGTCACGTTCCGCTCGTTCGACGAACCTTCGACTGTAAATAATCAATCAGCTTCGTCTGCTGCTGTTGTATAGATTCGGACTTGAGCTCGCGATGACGATAGTAGGCGAGCCGTTCTTTGAGCCTTTCTTCGAGTTCGTTCACGTGAGAACGCAACGATGACATATCGTCCTGCAACGCGACACAATGCAATAAGCAAAAAACCGAAAACGACAATCGTAAACATTCGTGCACGCACGCACCTTACAATCCTCGAGCTCGCGAGCTAATTTCGCGTTCGACTGTTTGAGCGCATGCAGTAGAGTCAGATGATGCGCCGACTCTTCTTTCACGAGCACCTCTTCCGACTTGGCGAGCTCGAGCTGTCGTTCGAGCGACTTGACGCACAACTCCAATTCCGAAACACGTTTCTCGCCTTCGGCCACTTGTTCGTTCAAACTCGCACACGACAATTTGTATTCGGACAGTTGAGACTGGAAGTTCAGTTCGAATGAATGAATACACATCATTGTACGACCGGGATATTTTTGAATACAAACTAAAAATATAAACAAAATAAAATAATAATAAACAATACCATTAAACCGTCATTGATTTTCTTCAGCGTCGACGCTTCCTCTGCCATCGCGTCACGTTCTCTTTCAACGATCGCACGCGACGTCTTCTCCTCGTCAACCAGCCGCTCAACGTTCCTCATGTCCGTGCATAACTGCTCTGCCCGTCTGTCCGATTTTGCTTTGTCTTCTTCGAGCGTTTTTCGTTTCGCTTCATGGAAGGCGACAAGCTTTTCGTAATCCTCGAGCTGGGCATCGAGTGTCGTACACGCCTCTCGTAGCATCGTTATATTGAGGCGTGTGTTTTCAAGTTCAGAATTTTTCTTATCGAGCGCCGCCCTCAGCGTACCGAGCTCGTTGCGTGCTCGTTCAAGTTCAATGACGATCGTGCGATTCTCCTCACGCATTCGCTCCGAATGTGATATCGCTAAGTTTCTCTCTAGCTCGGATTTGTCAAGCGCGACTCTCGATTCTTCGAGAGAACGTGCGATCCTCTTCGACTCGGCGACGGTTTCCTCGAGTCGCTCTCTCTCACACTTCCATTTCGACGCATCGTCCTCGTGCTTGCGATTCGCAGCGGACAAGTCGTTCTTGAGACGCTCTATCACCTCGGTCGTCTCGGCCATCTTCGTCTTCAGCGCATCGATATTCTCCTCGTAACGTTTCTTGTCGTCGTCCGCTCGCTTCTTTGTCTCTTCGATTTCAACCTGGAGCGTCTTTACTCTCTCCTCTGTGCATTTGAGCTCACGTTCCACGATACGTTTGTCAAGATTAGAGTCGGACAACTCTTTCTCTTTCTTCCATAACGACGTTTTTGCAGTCCTCGCCGCCTGTTTCTCGAGCGCTAACGACTCGTGGACCGACGCCAGCTGTTTTTCTAGACGAACGACAGTCTGGTCGTCGTGAGTTTCAGCAGCTTCGAGCTTTGCGACACCACGTTCAAGCCGATCGACGAGCTCTTCGAGATCAGCGACCTTGCTACGGTTCATCTGGTCGCTCTCTTCTACTTCGCGCAACCGCGTCAACAGATCCTTCTTTTCGTTCGAAACGCACCGTAAACGATCGTTCAACGAGGATATTTCCGATTCGTAACGGGCCGTCAATGTTTTTAATGCCGTCTCTTCGACGTGGATACGCTCTCGCGCTTCATCGAATTCGGCACGAAGCATCGTGATTTCATCGCGTAATTGCGCTGACGTTTTCTGTTCACGCGCAAGACAATCTCGTAGGTCGGCGATCGTCGTGTCGCTAAAACTGCGTTCCTTGTCAACTGACTCGAGATGTTTCTTCAACGATTCGACTTCACGACATTCGTCGACGGACCGTTTCAACGACGACCTCAGCGTCTCGATTTCTTTCCCTTTATTCTCGATGTCTCGCTTTAGTTTTAATTCAACGTTCTTATAATCGCGCAATTGGCCCTCGAGACTCGATCGAAGTTTCATTTCCGATTCCAAACGATCATGCGTCTCCGACGCAATCTTGTCAAGCCGCAATTCAACGCCGGCGACGCTCCTTCTACTCAATTCCCTCGCCTCGGCCATTTTATTCTGCAATCATCATCGAATGAAGCATTCGTCAGACCGACGTTTATCTCGAGCAAGTCATCGAGCAGATACGTACCTTGTTATCAGAACACTCTAATTGAAGACGTTCGAGTTCGATCAACGCCGCGGACAACTCATTCTCCGTTCGTTCAAGCCGACCGGTAAGTTCGTTGTTCTGCGTGCAAAGCTCGGTGATACGCCGGGTGTCGTCCTCGTGACGCTCGTTGAGCTCGAGCATGCGATCCGTTTCGGACGCCTCCCACTTGCGTTTAGCAGCTTTAATCAGTTCGAGAGCCTTCGTCTCGAGTTCCTTTCTTTCGAGTCGTTCCGCGTCAATCGTACGCTTCAGATGCTGTTAAAAAGAAAACTGTATCAATCGAAACATAAAAAACAGATAGACACGAGAATGTCGAAAGCGAACACATACACGGATCATTCGCAGTATAAATTTTTTACCGAATCAATTAGCTATTTGCTTCAGCACTAAAAGCACATCGCGATAAAAACTCATCAAATGTTCGCTTTCTACAGATCCGTTCGATCGTAAGTGATTAACTAACCGCAATTTCGTTTCCGCCGAGAATCAATTGCTTTTCGAGTTTGTCGCGACTACTCTCAGACAATTTCATCTGCTTAATTTGCTCCGAAAGGCGCTTTTTTAACACTTCGACTTCTTTCATGACGGTCTCCGAAATCGGCGAAGGATCTGCAACGATTCTTTTTTCTGACGAGAACGTAGTTTTCGTCGGAAACACATCTACGTCAGCATCGTTCGATCCCGGCATCGTTCTCGTGTCACGGGCGTACGTGAATCCGACAAACGGCAGATTGCGGCCAGAAAATCGCAGCTTCGTTTTTAAATTATCGACGTTCGGCGCCCTAGTTTTCCGTTCGAATTCGACAAAGTTAGACGTGTCGTCAACGGAATCAAGGCGTGGAACGAACGGCGGAACTCGGTCGCGAAGACAGTTCCAATCGACGCTTTCAAAAAACTCGTGACCGAAAAGCTCGTCGTGGCCGAAACGCGCATCCGCAGACGTCAACAGACCACGCACGAGCGACCGAAACCCGTTGGATACGGGAACATCACCGGGAAACTCGAGCGTCGAGGCGAAATTCATAATGTCGTCGTAGACGACGGTCAGCGTAACTCCAGAAAAAGGTGTGCAGCCGACAACCAACTCATAAGCGACAACTCCCAACGACCAGTAATCGCACTCGATCTGGAACGTTCGAAGAGGACACGTAACACAGCAACACTACGTCGTCTACAAAGTCGTTGCAACTTACCCCGTACGAACCGACACTCTCGATGGATCTTAACACTTCGGGAGCGACGTACTCCGGGGTACCGACCGGCATCCAGCTCGTCACCTTTCCGTTCACCGACAGCTTCGCCGCCGAGCCAAAATCCGCAAGCTTGAGATGTCCGCACCGATCGAGCAAAACGTTTTCCGGTTTCACGTCCCTGTGAACGTAGCCCATCGAGTGTAATGCACGTAACGCTGACGCGAGTTCGGCGATGTAAAATCGCGTCGATGACTCCGACAGCGTCCCGCCGTGACGTTCGAGCAAACCTGCAAAACAACGAAGTGTATATCGCCACATCGTATAAATCTGTGGGTCGCGACCCCTCAAAAGGTAACAGAAAAATTGTTGGCGGTTAAACGTACAGAAAATAAGATGGTAACAACAAATAAACAATCGCGTAAAATTTCAATCCGAGTACGGGGGTCGCAAGTGTAAAAAGTTTGTGCAACACCGGTATAAATCATAACAAAAATATCGTCGTACCTAAAAGATCTCCGCCCGGATGAAACTCCATCACGAGATACAGATGCGCCCTGTCCTGGAACGCGTACTGGAGCGACGTAAGCCACGGCGACGTCGCCGCCGCCATCACGTCTCGCTCCTCTTCGTAGAACGAAACCGAACGGCCATTCAAAGTGTCTGCCTTCCGTAAAGTCTTCATCGCATACACATCGCCCGTCTGCTTCTCGCGAACAACGTGCACTTCCCCGAAATGTCCCCTGCCGATCACGGCCTTCACTTCGAAATCGGATATATTTACACGAAGCTTCTTCAGTTCCACCAAACATGTTCGAAACTTATCGACGAACGAGGCTATGTTTTTGTCTTCGCGTTTCAACGTTTCGTTGTTACATTCGTCGTACAAAACGTTCAAGGCGTCAAACAAACCCTCTCTTGAAATAAGACGACTCGAATCACACAGTGATTTACCTTGTAATATCAATCGATTGTTCAGTCGCGCAATTCTTACACTAATCGGCTCCTTCGACGTTTCCATTATACAAATATATATTATATATGTTGATCGTACACTATCCACACATTATCACCTAACGTACTGTCAAAACATTACTAACGCTCATTCGCATTCAAATTCATTTGAACCAATAGGCAACGTAAGAGAGAAGAAGACGAAAAGATTCATTGTCGACAGTGAGTCAAACTTTCGACCATTAACAGACGATCTGTCAATGCATGTTATCGACGTCAAACATAGCCTGTTTTTTTTAAAAGAAATTCTTGGGCCATAGAGCAGAAAAACACAAAAATAAGAAAGTAGAAAAAATGAGATATTATATCATGATACAAAAATTAAGTTCCCAAAAACATGACAAAATGAAATGAAAACACCAAACACTTAACAGATTTCAAGACTTTCTTAAAAAATATGAATGAATATATAGTAATTATAAAAAGACAAATTACTTTTTAAAGATCAATTACAAGAATGTTTTCATTCATCACAGTTATATTAACTGATTGTAAATCCATCTCTATTAAATTATTTTTAATAAAAAATGAGGTTAAAGAAAAACATATGTTGTGACGTTTCTGTCGACCTCCGATCACAAGTTTCGTCACTTACAAACGTTTAAGAAGTTATATTTTAAACAAACATTAATTAAATAAAATATCATATCATATCATTTCAAAACGTCTTTATTATAACAATATACTTAAAATATAATATATAAAGCACTTACATATATATATATATGTAAATCTGATGAAAATTGTAATATATATATAAATCTATACCTTTGTTTTTTGTATTCTTAAAAAACATTTAATCAATATACTTTCAGACTTTATACAATAAACTAAATGACTTTATAATGAAAGTATTGTGGTAAATAGATAAATATATAACATTTCAATTGGAAAATTTTCGATTTTTATTGAGAATCTCTCATGAAAACATTGAGATTAAAAATATCTTTATTTAGTTTCAATTGTAAGAAAGGCAACCACCGGTAACCATCACAATTAAAATTGTACTTTTTAATAAAGTATTATGACAGAGGCAGAGTAACTGCTTTTAGTGAATGATGATGATGATTTTCAATAGAATATATCATAATCTCTAATAAATTATCACATTATATTATGTTTATCTTAATAATATTATTTATTAACAAACAGTAACGATTTTAAGTAAATTTTAATTCTTTTATCTATTATATTCAATAGTAAATTTATAAATACATAATATACACATACACATAATATATATATATATATATATATATATATATATATATATATATATATATATATATATATATATATATATATATATATATATATATATATATATATATATATATATATATATATATATATATATATATATATATATATATATATATATATATATATATATATATATATATATATATATATATATATATATATATATATATATATATATATATATATATATATATATATATATATATATATATATATATATATATATATATATATATATATATATATATATATATATATATATATATATATATATATATATATATATATATATATATATATGAAGAGAAGACCATTGATGCACAAAATAAGTTATTAATAGATAATCTACAATAGATATATAAAAAATCCTAGATAGAGACTCGTGGATAAATGGAATAGAAGTACAAGAAAATTTATCAGAACGAACTGAGAGAAAAAGAGATTGAATCGCTTGAAGTGGAATGTTTTGGGAGAGGCCTTCGTCCAGTAATGAATAAAGCGAGGCTGATAATGATAATGATGATAATGACAATATGTGTATGTGTGAGAAAGAGGAAGAGTTTGTAATGTTTTCTCAGCCTATTCTGAGATTAATCGTATTCATTCTACGTCAATATCAAAATTCATAAGGATCAGTCGTACATTCAGTTAAACGAACAACGTTGTCGTTCTCTAAATACGTATAAAATATTAACGGTTCGACATCGCGTCTAAAGAAGGACGCGCTTGTCCTAATTGGAATCGACAGGTGCCAATTAAACACATGTCGAGTTTTATAAACTGTCACGGCCCAGCGTGTGCGAATATAAATCGGTGTTGCGATTATTTGGTGTCCGCTGATCGACTAAAACTGCCGTCGAGCACGTCTCTGTCAATGTGTATAGACGCTTTCAAATGAGCGACCGTGTTCTGGATGTCGAGTAACATTCTATGCAGATCTTTCATCGATATCTCGTCGTCGGGCCCACCGTCGACTGTCATCTTCTCCGAAGATTTGGCCGTTTCGTTGTTTAACGCTGTGACGACAATCGTCTCTGAAACAGAACATCACAACGTTTTTTTTTCGACGATTTGACGACTTAACGAACAGATCTGTGCGATCGTCACCTTTCAACAACATCGGCAGTAATCGAACAAGCTTCGCGGCCTTTAATTGACCGGCAGTGTGGCCCGGCTGAATTGTTACGATCGGCGGCACACACCGTCTCGAATCGAGTTTCTTTTGCACGCGCCGCGGAAACCATTCACTCTTCACCACTTTGTGCGATGCCATCCGTTCGAGATGCGTCAAAAACGCAGCCTGCTTCGCAAGTCGTCTCACGTTCCCTTCCACCTGCAGACCCTGTAGACGTACACATTCGATCGTTTTTATATTATTTCAATGGACGTGTACGTTCTTCAAACGAGTAAAAATCAAACGAAACAATAACAAGACTGTATAAAAAATATCAATAATGATGTTAATAATATATATATATATAGTCCAACCCAATCTTGTAAAAAAATAACTGTCAAAAAGTTAAGGGAGTAAACCCAGAATAAAAAATCTTCACCAATCAGTCTGGTCAGCGTGGTGAATATGACCAAATACTAGTGAACGGTAGCATTCATTGAGGCTTTTGTACAGTAGTGGATTGATATGGGCGTTATGATGTGATTATATATATATATATATATATATATATATATATATATACGTGCCTGTATATCGCTGACGGCAAGACCGATCAATAGATTCATCAGCACGATACTCGCGAGCAAGATGAACAACAGGAAAATGAAACGCGACGTCGTCGGTAGCCGATTGATCTGTTGATCGTCGTCTGATTGTGAATCGGTGAACATGTCGGTGTATTCGAATTCGCCCATCATCATGACGGTGGTTTTCATCAACGCCCGCCACGGATATCGAAATTGTTCTGACGTGTGAAATTGGACGGAAAAGCTGAGCGCGAACCCGATCACCAGACAGATGAACGAGACGAGCACCTGCAGACGAAACGATCGTATCTTTCAGATTTTACGCACTTGCGCATTCAACGTGCAGACGGACGATACTCGCCTTGATGACATTCGACAACACGGTGGAAAACATAAGAGCGTAATATCCGTAAGTCGGCATACGGCCGATCTGCATCATCAACTGCATCCACGCTAGCAACACGCCGATGCTCATCGCGTGCAACGCCCACTCCTGCGGATTCACAGTCGCCGCACTAGCCACCGCCAGAGAAATCGTGCCGCAAATTATGTTCAGATAGAACTCCGGCTGTCGCAAATAGTGTCTAGGGACCAGTACCGCTGAAACGACAGAACATAATTTACATTATGAATAAAGACGAACGATAATAACGACAGACGTTTCTCTCACCCTGCACTAATGAATTGAACGTGAGCCACGCCGACGACAAGAACAAGATTCCTTGGGATAACCTGAGACATATCTGAGGTCCGTCGTAGATCAATAGCATCGTGTACACCGAGAACGACAGCACGAACAGGACGTGGACGATTAAAAACAAGTAAAAGAACAAACAGAGCCGATGCCATTTTATGTGGATGTACGTTTCTGAAACGAGACGAAAGCGTTTTAACATTCAAACGAAAACCACATTCTGACCGAAATCAATAACATTAGATAGAGTACGAAAAATAAAAAAATACATCGAAAGAAATGCATTCGTTTACGTCGATAGTTCGACGCGATCTTCAAAAATAACATCGTACCTAACAACGGATGCTGTAGTAACTTTATCTGTTGATGATCGGTTCCGGACGTGAGAATGGCCGAAATCACTGACATCTGTTTCTCGGGACCTTGAGGCGCCAACACGCGAAAATCTATTAACAAAATGAAAAATCGCTATCAGCAATGAACGAAATACGAGAATAAAAGAGAAGAAGAGAGTATAAGAGAGGAAAAAATATATAATAGCATTAAATGTTTCGAGCGCTAATGTGGACACGCTTTTTTCAGAGAATCTAGAATCACGCTCGTCGTTCTCCGAACAATACGCGGAGACACGCGCGCACAACTCACCTATGTTGACTTTGAAGTCGACTTCGTTCATTCTCGTATGATTGCAACTGAACTTAGTATCGAACATTTCGGTGAGAAAATTAACCGGTCGCGGTATGTGCGACAACACGAGATCCATGACCGTCACTCCGACGGTCGTATGCGCCGCTAAGTTGCCACCGTTGTCCAACAGCACGCGGACGCAGTCTCTGGAGCCGCTGTACGCGGCCCGGTGCAGTGCCGTTCGGCCGGCGTCGTCCGGCTTGTTGATCACGAACTTTCCGCCGCTGAACAACATCGCTTCGACGGCCTAAGAAGAAACGGTTACACTCGAACGCATAATCAAAAACGCAATATAAATGAACGACTACCTCCGTCCATCCTTGACCGGCAGCGCTGTGCAGCGGTGTTTCTCCGCACGTAGTCGAGTAGAGACGTGCGCCGGCCTTCAGCAATTCGCTGATCACTGCGAAGTTCTTCAAAACAACAGCGTGATGTAGCGCCGTCGCCCTTGTATCGTGCGTTGCAACATTAACATCCGCTCCGGCTGAAATCGACAATATATTATGATAATATAATACTATGTGTATGACACGCAAATGTTTATTTATCATACGTCCTGAACATTGTCAATAAAGATGTTTATTCGAAAATAATAATAATTAATTAATTAATTAAACATACGTGGACATACAGACAGAGAAAGAAAATGTGTGCGAATGAGAGAGATGGAGATAGAAAAGAATAAAATGCATGCAAGCGCGTAATCTGCTATAAATGCAAACGAAGGATCGGTCATCATTTCTTTATTACACCGAGAACAGAATAAAAATTAATCATTCAAAAACTACGACCATATCCTTTTCTCACCCAAAACATGCCGAAAAACTTGTTATTTCCTTCGACAAAAATATATATATATGGGAGTAACTGCATAAAATACTTGGGCCTGGTACTCGATAAGACAAATATGATGACAAATATGAAATGTTTTAATACACATAAAACAGGTTTTTTGAAATTTTTTCTGTATTGTTACAAAATCTCACTAACACATATCGAAAATAATACTCAACCATAGGCACATTATCATAAGATAGGCAGCCTAACTAACCCAGAAAATATCATGTAAACTTCATGTAATTATTAGACAAAATAATTTTTTTCTGATTCTGATTCTGACTCGATAAGAAACTCACCCTAAATCCTACAGTAACCGATCGCCTCGCGAAAGCACGAGCTGCTTTCGCGGTTCTTCGTCCCCTCTTTTCGTCCAACATTCCTATCAATGTACAAATACATGTCTACAAAACATACATCAGGTCGACCCTCAGCTATGCGGTTCCGATCTGGTGTACTGCGAGTCCCACCATACTTTCCAAACTTTAAATTCTACATAATAAAGTCCTTAGACTTGCACTACACGCTCACAAATCCACGCCAATTCCTGTCCTTCATGCACGTGCAAGTTTAGAAACAATAGATGACCATATATCCAGTGTAACTACTCGCTATCTTATCCATGCTAGTCATCATGAAAATCCCTTAATCACCCGCCTCGATCAACACCCATCCTGCAAGTCTAAGAGGGCTAAATCCATCATTTTTCCTTCTATGACAAAATATTATAAACCCTCTCTCCTTCGGCCAATCGGTACAGCACCTCGACCGTCACCGTAGCATTAGATCATTCCGAAGGATCATCGGGAGGTCGCATCATCAAGTTTACTTTGATTCAATTTCGCAGCATCCACAGTGTTTGTTTAATTTAAGTTTATTGTTTATGTCTGTATAGTTTTATGTTAATTTTATGTTAGTTTTAAGTTAATTAGGTTGTTCATAACATGTTTTTAAAAATGTCCTGTATGTTATATTATGTATCATTATTATTTTTTCTCCTCAACTCTTGTCTGTTTCTCATTTTATACAGTATAGTATTTTCTTTAAATAAGCAACTACATTTTAATCTGGATCCTATTATTTTCATTTTATACAGTATAGTATTTTAAAAATAATTTCAAAATAATAAAATTATTGTGAAAATTACATACATAGAAAGAAACGTACATACAAAACGTAATACAAAGTTTTAATCACTTATACATTTTCATTATTAATAAATTTACTTCATTCATTCATTCGTCATTTCTTTGAGATTGTGTTGTGACAAACGTCAATTAATAGAATTGTCGGATGACGTGATTCTCTATTGCGGTATCTCTGACCGCAAACTAACTCATGGTACGATGTCAACCTGTTTTAAAGGAAATTTCGACACGCGCACACACTATTTTCCTTCGTTCGTATTAATTAGAACAATTAATTTCAACTTGACATGTACGACATATTCGTATAATATCTTTCTCTCTCTTTCACGTATACAAAGGGAAATATAATTTTCATAATCATGTATATGTCTGTATATATATATATATATATATATATATATATATATATATATATATATATATATATATATCATATATATATATATATATATATATATATATATATATATATATATATATATATATATATATATATATATATATATATATATATATATATATATATATATATATATATATATATATATATATATATATATATATATATATATATATATATATATATATATATATATATATATATATATATATATATATATATATATATATATATATATATATATATATATATATATATATATATATATATATATACATATATATATATATATATATATATATATATATATATATATATATATATATATATATATATATATATATATATATATATATATATATATATATATATATATATATATATATATATATATATATATATATATATATATATGCATAAATTACATATAATAAAAATATTTTTTTTAATCGTAAACGTAACGTTACTACGATTTATGTATAGTGACGAATTCGATAAACGGTAGTTTGTTGGAAAATGTGATATTTACCGGCTATTAGCAAATGGACCATAAGTTCGTACACCGCGACATTCAATGTCGGCGAGATGCCAGATCCGGTCAACAGAAGCGGAGTCGTGCCTCGCTCGTCGGCGATATTGACGTCGGCGCCGTGCAACACTAGCAGTTTGACGACATCGTAATGACAGTTTTTCACAGCTTGGTGCAGTGCCGTCCTTCCCCAACAGTCCGGCGACGGGAACTGCGCAACGAGAAAAAGCAAAAATACTAACGACGTACCGAAACATAGCGTGCGCGTTTTACCTTCTTGTGCACGCCGCTCTCTTTGCAATAATTGTGCGTCTCTTTCCACGAGTTCACCTCGAATTTAGCGTCGATAGGCGAGCCGGCCCGAATGAACCTACGATCGACGAACAGAAAGATGTGAGCGATTCGAGAATAGCAGCGCACCGCGACGGAATAAAAATTACCTGAACACGAGCTGCAGGTGACCGAGAGTCGCCGCGTGATGCAACGGCGTGCGTCCGAGACGATCTCTGGCGTTCGCCTTAGCTCCACGTTCGAGCAGAATGTCAACGATCTGCACTGCTGGGTCTCCTTCCAAAATAGACGCGATCTGAAAGCGATCGTTGATTCAGAATACATTCTTCGAGATCGTCTGTTTCGAGAACGGCGACGAAATTATGATAAAGACGTGAATGAAAAAAACGGATGAATCTTTCGATTCTACACGATTCGTTCTATGTTCCAAGTTCAACAATGATGACCATCGATCGTCAACGTATTTTTCTACACGAGCGCACGCCACGTCTGTTTAAAACGTAAATAGAAAAAAAGTTAAACGCGAGCTACGTCATATAAACAAAGAATGTTTTTAATGAAAAAATACATTTATATTACTCATCGAATGAACACGGTGAACGAGGACAATGCGCACATAAACGACCTACAATCAGACGACCTACAGATACCAATCATATATTACAAGCATACATTTCGAATTTTCGAATGATTTAATTTTACATAAGAGAGGGCACGCGAATAATATGAATGTATGTATGTGTGTGTGTGTGTGTGTGTGTGTGTGTGTGTGTGTGTGTGTGTGTGTGTGTGTGTGTGTGTGTGTGTGTGTGTACATGAATTTGTATATAAACCAGTTGTACTACATTTGTGTTGTTTAAAATTCTATATAAAAAGCAGGCAAACAAAGAAATAAACAAATAACGAGGACAAACATCAAAGTAAGTAAGAAAGCATAGAATAAATACGTCAACAATTAGGACAACGACGATCATCGAAAATAATATCAAACGATTTTACGAAAATAAATAATTTTAGATAATTTGCGACGTGTAAACTTCGAACAGATGTTTATGTTGTTCAAATGTGAACGGATTGATCAGAAGTGCGTCGCAAGATTTGTGTTCGTTCGCTTTCACTCTCGAAAACAAATCGATTTCAAACGACGCCGACAATCGTTGGGAGGAAAGTTAGCGGTCCCTAACATGACAACGTAATTCTGAACGACGGGCGAACATGTTCATACAATTCACACGATATGTCGTGCATTCATCACCTAAACAACAAATAATACACATGCTGTTTTCGAACGGCACTACAAATATACAAATAGATATATATATATATATATATATATATATATATATATATATATATATATATATATATATATATAGTGTCATCCAAATGTAACGCCTAGATTTGTGTTTTATTAAAAAAGAAACAATACACATGTTTTTCTATACACCACCCTACACACATATTTCTTTTTAATACAACATAAATCTAGGCGTCACATTTGGATGACCCTATATATATATATATATATATATATATATATATATATATATATATATATATATGCATATATAAATATGTGACCTACTATTTAATATCGAAATAAAAATTTTTCATCAAAACTGCCCATGTCCACATTTCATATAGTACAATATTTTTGATAATAATAAGCTGATTTGTTTTAACAATATCATTGAACTTAAACGATGGACTACACTTTTGTTATCAATAAATTCATATTGTATTTATTTATGTATGTATGTATGTATGTATGTATATATATATATATATATATATATATATATATATATCATCCAAATATATATATATAGATATATATGTTATATATACATATATAATATAAATATATGTATAATATGGAATATATATATAATATATATATATATATATATATATATATATATATATATATATATATATATATATATATATATATAGGCGTATATATATATATATATATATATATATATATATATATATATATATATATATATATATATATATGATATATATATATATATATATATATATATATATATATATATATATATATATATATATATATATATATATATATATATATATATATATATATATATATATATATATATATATATATATACATATATATATATATATATATATATATATATATATATATATATATATATATATATATGAGGGTCGTTTGATAAGTATGATAAAAAGTAAGAAAAACTATATTGAAAAATTTAATTAAATTAATTAATTAATTAAATTAAACAATAAATAAATTTATCATACTTATCAAACGACCCTCGTATATATATAAAATGAAAGAAAGACAATAACAACAACAAAAACGACAGAAAAATAAACACAAAAACAACAAAACACAGATCGAATAAGAGACGATGATCCTCACGTGCAATGCGGTGATCCTCATCGCGCCGCATGGAAGGTTGATGAGATCCGGCGTCTTCGACGCGTCGAGCGTCCGTTTCACTTGGTCGCAATCGTAGTTCTCGATCGCGTCGAACAACTCGGTGATATCGCTGTTGATCATTTTTGGTGTTTCGTTGTTCATGCTCGATCGAATTGATGACGATTCGAGTTCACGTTTCTCTATAGTACTGTGTACGATACGCGCGAACGTGAAAAGGGCACGGACGTCGATGCGATTCCGACGAACGGCGTCGTTATCGTTTCGAAATCAACACACAGATCTGCGGTTTCGCCTGCAACGACGATTACGGTCCACGGCAACAGCTGCTGCTTGCTCTTGACGGGGGCGCGTGATTTCCTTGTTTGTTTATCGCCGTCGGGAATGAAAGCGACCGAGTGCCATACGATCGCTACACACTCGTCCTCGACGAACGATTCGATCCGTACTGTCCGACGAGTACACAAAGACGATCACGTCTGGTATCGGACTTTCGTTTCGGTTCTATGAATCGCTCGGCTCTTTTCCCTCTCCCTTTCAATCGAGCACGCGCGCTCACACGCACACACACATATGCACTTTTACAATTTCTCAAATAGTACAACGAATGTACGGGAATTACGCGCGTGACGTGCAGACATTTCTACTTATGGCATAAATACAATTAATTTTCGCGTGTAATCCCAACACACACATATACATTTATATACATTCATAACAAACTGTACAATTCATAATAAACCGTACGTCGATATAAGACCATCGATGCAAAAACATGCTAATTGTGTAAGAATACAATCAGTTCTGAACGAAATAAGTCGATGGATAAATAAACGGGTATTTAAAAACAGAATCGTTGAATAAAGACTGACGCACTTTCATGCAAGTTTTAAGATGTTAAGTTGTTCTTCGTACATTTTTCCACGTACCTGGAACTGATTTCTTTTCATATCTTCTTCTGTCTTCAGCTGGATTGTTTTACTTCATGATTTCTTAATCTTCTTTGACACTTTCTTACGCTCATATCGAATTTAAATAGCAACAAATAAATCATCGTTATCCGTACGAAATGCAATCAATTCGTCTGTCATATGGATATAAACGAATAAAAATTTACAAAGAATGTAAGTTTTAACAGATCTTGTACAAGCATGATTTATACCTGTTATGCGTTGAGTACCTACTGTAGCTAATGACTTTTCGTTTCAATGATATTTCTCGGCAGTGAAGTTATGTATTCGTGATATACCGAGAAACAAGAGTTACGGTAGATAAGAAATATACCTACCGGTCTAATTAGTTAGTTAATTAAAGAGAAATGTACGTTTACAGGCTAATGTGCATAACTAATATTCAAATGATAAATCGATGTTGCCGATACAAAATGTTAATTATCAATTGAAGATTCATATTTTTCTTCAAACGAAACATAATATATGAATTTATATATATATATATATATATATATATATATATATATATATATATCATCATGACATCATAAGTCCATATCAATCCACTACTGGACGAAAGCTTTAATGAATGTTACCATTCACTGGTATTTGGTCATATTCACCACGCTGACCAGGCGGAAGATTTCTTATAAGGGGTTTACTCTCTTAATTTTTTGACAGTTATTTTTTTTACAAGATGAGATTGTCAGCCTTCATGCTCAACTCCAAAAGTGAGGGACTACTAATATTATTATTTATACTCCGACTGGGAATCGAACGCAATCTCTCGCATGACACGCGGTGAGGCAAACAACTATTCTACCCAGTCGGTATATATATATATATATATATATATATATATATATATATATATATATATATATATATATATATAGTCATCCAAATGTGACGCTTAGATTTGTGTTTTATTAAAAAGAAACTATACACATATTTCCTAGTTAATCTATCATGCAACCCAATTTTCCTTAATAAAATACTAATAGTTTCAGGGTTGAATTTTCTGTTCAAATATTTTTCCACTTCTAATATCAACTGGGATGCACTTATTTTTGGATCTTCTTGTACTTTTCTAAGAATCTATCGCTCGTCGTAAATATTCAAGACTTTTCGAGGACTCATCCTGGTCTTATTTTCTACTTATTGACCGTTGTTATGTATTTTTATGATACTCTGTACTGTAGCCGTTCTTCTGTTTACTATTTTTCCTATTTTCTGTAATGATTTTCCTTTGTTAAAATAGAAAATTATGAATTTTCGTTCTTCAGCAGACGATTGATCCTTTTGTCGATCAATAGTGAAAAATTTACATATAAAATTACTTCCCACACGCAAATTCGGAACAGAGGATAAAATGAAAATCTAAATTTAAAATGGTATGTGTTTATGTACCTACCACAACACCATTTACAAACAAGAATAATAGGCGTATGAATTTCATTTTGAGATGTTTTTTAATATTTTTAAAAAAAATTTTTTTTTCAGAATCAAAATATTATATTATATTATAATTAATTATTTCAATTATGATGGAAACTTTTCTAATAAATATATAAAAGACAAATATATTTTAATTGTGATTAGTGATGAATTTTCCACAGTAAATATATAAAATATCATGCCCTATGAATTTCACTTCGACTCATTTTATGTATGTGTATATGTATTTATGTTCATAAAATTTACAACTGCCCAAAAAAATTGTCTTGAAAATCAATAATGTGTCGTGATATTCCCACTGCTAATTGCTAGATAGTAAGACGCAGATGTCTGGCGTCGTTCACAATTCTGAAAATATTGCATGATTCAATGAATATCAAAATTATTTTATTACGTCCATGCATGCTCGTGGCATTAGTGTGTATATGCATTTGTGCATACATACATACACACACACATATATATATATATATATATATATATGTGTGTGTCCATATATATATATATATATATATATATATATATATATGTATATATATATATATATATGTGTGTGCGTGTGTGTGTGTGCGCGTGTGTGTGTGAATACGTATGCAGCTGATATCATGTAAAAAATATCTCTCACGAGGTTCTGATATATTTAAACAGGCCTGGGCTATATATGGGTCGTAATGTTTGTGATTTATATATACATATATATATATATATATATATATATATATATATATATATATATATAAATTAGGTTTTTCGGTTTTTTTGAGAGATTGACTAACAGATAGCCGTAGTTACGGATCGTATCAAATTATTTTTATGAGTTTAACAGTTGGATTATTTCTAAGGAGTATTTAACATCGATCACGTTAGAAATGTCAAAATATTGATTGTTTGTCACAAAAAATCATGAAACGTATTAAACACACACACACACACACACACACACACATATATATATATATATATATATATATATATACAGGAATACCTCGCATAATGCGGCTTCAATCAGTACGATTTCACTATAGTATGGTTTGAAATTTACAAAAAAAAAATTAGGCCCATACGCACATTATACGCATCGCATACGCAGTTCTAGTTTTGTGGTCTTTTTTCTTTTTCTATTAGTTTTCGATTCGTAACTCTAGAGTAAAGTCGATTTTTTGATAATTACATTTTAATTGAAAATGAATTTAAATGAATGTATAAACCACTGATTTTGTTTTGTTGATACATACAAACATTTGAATATATTACCCTCGTTTTATTTACTGAAAAACAGGAAAAAATTTGTTCGGAATCAATGAACGTTTTTTGTATTTAGTTAATATTTCGATTAGTCCGGTTTCGAATAGTCCGGCAAATCAGTGGAACCGATTAGCCGCACTATTCGAGGTATTCCTGTATATGTGTATCATCAACATCATATCAGCTTATATCAGACCACTGTTGGGAGAAAACCTAGATGAATGTTACCATTAACTGAAATTTGATTTTTATATTTTTTTTATATTCATAACGTTAGCCAAGCGGATTGGTGAGGTATGTATGTATATATATATACTCGTACATATATACATACATATATATATATATATATATATATATATATATATATATATATATATATATATATATATATATATATATATATATATATATATATATATATATATATATATATATAATCTGTGACACAACTCATCAGCACTAAATTATCATTTATAGTCGAAATGAACAGGAAAAATGAAATAATGATGTCAATCTGAAAGAAATTCTCATATTTGATATTCTTTTATATTTAAAGAGAAACGTTTTTTTCTACATGAAGAGAGAACGAAACAGAGAATTTGCATGTAAAAGATTATTAATGGCGGGGATAAGAGCTGCGACGGTCCTATGACAAAATCGCTTCAACACATACGAATCACCCGCTTCAAATATCATAAGATTTTATAAAAGTTTATTGTTTACTTTGTTCACATGGCACTGACGATGATGGCCATGCCATCATTGTCAGTCCCAACACCACTTCATAAATCTCTGCATGTGAAATATGTATCGACTTCTAAGTAATTATGGTGAACGACAAAAGTGATTGTGTTGAAGTGAAAATTCACAACGGCCACTGTTCATTGACTTACCCGATGAACGACAATCAAATGCGCTGGACACAAATTTCGACTAATGTCACTTTTAATAAATGTATTTCACACGCAGTTCTTATGAATTTCGATCGAAATATTCAACCCATAGTTATTTGTAGATAATTATGTGTCGATGCACACGCATATATGTGTGCGTGTGTTACAAACCTCTTCAACGTTCGTCGGAGTAAATGTCCATTACATCACCATCGATGCAGGTGGCAGAGACCTATTCGATGCATCTTCTTTTACCATTGTCGTCGTTTAACAACGAAGAAGTTTACTACGACGACGATGAATGCATTTGTTGTCGAGATTACGCTCGTCGGTCTCTCGGCAAATGATCTTTTTTACAAACGTCTTTAGCGTGCCGTTTCGTTGGCTCCGTCCAGCACGAAAACGAACATATTAAAAAAAAAACGGTCGGCCGTGTTTCGTCGCTGGCAACGATCGAGAAACGAACAGAAACAGACTCGTTAGAAAGCAACAGCCGTCCGAACAGGCGCACGAACAGCGATTCGACGACGGCGTCTCTATCGCACGCGAAATACAACCGATGCGGATATCTCTCGCGCACACATCTCGCGACAGTGGAAGGGGACTCGACAACGACGAGAACGACCTCAAGGTCACGGCGATTTCTTCGCGATTCTTCGGCTCGCATTCCAATATGGCGACGTACAAGAATGCTGTACGTTCGGTGAACAGCGCAAAGATTCGCAACGTCGTAACGAAAACAGTGCAGTGAGATCGGTTCATCGTCGTCGACGACGTCGTCCACGTGCCGTCGATCCGTTCCGTCGGTCCGTTCGTAGGCACCAGCTCCCGAACGAACGTGCGAACGAGCGAGAGGGAGCGAAAGAGAACGCGCGCACGGTCGCACGGGGGGCCGTCGCCGTCGGACAGCATGCATTGTTCGGTTACACCTGTCGGATCGGTGTATGCGCGAGTGGAA
The DNA here is from genome assembly GCA_029203775.1 of Neoneuromus ignobilis. Taxonomy (NCBI): domain Eukaryota; kingdom Metazoa; phylum Arthropoda; class Insecta; order Megaloptera; family Corydalidae; genus Neoneuromus; species Neoneuromus ignobilis. Next base: position 1,181,194 of record CP092092.1, read on the forward strand.
CGCCAGGACGTGCGTGGCGATTCGACGGAGTCCCGTCGCGTTTTGACGTTTGCCGTCGTCGCGAAACGAATTTAAAAATGGACACTCGGGAATAGACACACACACGGACGTATCCATGATGTCCCAACGTGATTTTTCAGAGGTAAAACACATCGCTCGTCCGTCGTGAACGACGATCGCAACGGACGCGCAGAAATGTTACGCACAGAAATCACACATACACACACACACACGCGCGCGCGTATGTCAATCTCTGTATGCGTATGCGTGTGTGCGTGCACGAATATGTGTCTATATACACGCACGCACGTGTATATATACACGTACGCGACGCTGTTAAATGAAAACGTCTCTCAATTCGATTCATACGCGTTAGAATAAGTTACAACGTACAAAATGTTGTGTGTGTGTGTGTGTGTATCGGTGCAGTGATATCAATGCGTGTATAGTATAGCGAATGCACGCAAACCGGCGAACACATGATGTGTATGCGCGTGTCTCGTTCCATGTTGTTACAATGTGGAAATATCATCGTTGTTGTCGTCATTGTTTCAGGTGGAGCCCGAAGGAACGACCGAATTACCTGCCGCGAGTCGAGCACTCTTCTTGGATAAGGTAAGCACAAGTAAGAGTATTGCTATAAGTCGTGTTCACGCGAACGCGTTTACGGCGCGACAGACCAAAGTAACCACCTCGTCGTTTTCATCTAGCGTTGTTGTATTTAGCGTTGCTGGTTCTGTCAAAATCGTGACATATAATTTAAATTGCTCGCGTTTTACCGCGAACAAACAAAAAAAATGTTCGAACATCGCGAACAGACGTTTCTTTCAAATGGAATATTTTTCTAATTATTTACTTTTTCATGAGTATTCGAAACGCGTGAATCGTGTTTTGCGATTAATCAAACGTTTATTTAACGAAATATATATATATATATATATATATATGAGGGCCGTTTGATAAGAATGGTAAATTTATTTATTGTTTAATTTAATTAAATGTTTCAATTTAATTTTTCTTATTTTATTACTATACTTATTAAATGACCCTCGTATATATATATATATATATATATATATATATATATATATATATATATATATATATATATATATATATATATATAAACAACTTAAATATACCTGACACCCGTTTTCTTAGAAATTCAACAGTAACATTAATACTGTGTTTTCCCAGGGATGTCTAGTACATATGAGCATAGCTGTATATATATATATATATCACGTGCATGTGCACTACTATTTTAAAACATTAAAAAAAAACATACGAAATGATGATTCCTAATAGTCGTTAAATTCAACGTTTATAATTTTCGTTTTAACGACGTTTGGCAAGAAACTATTGTTCAACAAACGATCGTAGTAACACATGTTCGCCATATTTATTATTGTTATTCATCCTTCTTTCAAATTCTTTTTGAAAGAATACGATGCACGAACGCGACAAGATGAAAATTCTACATCTGAACGTTTTATCGCTTCCTTAGGTGCAACAATCGAATGCGGCATGCCAAGCGGGCGATTTCGCAACGGCCGTCGGTCTTTACACTGAGGCGCTCCAGCTCGACCCGACAAACCACATCTTGTACTCGAACCGTTCGGCCGCGCGTCTCAAACAAGGCCAGTTCGCGCTAGCGCTCCAGGACGCGACGCGTGCCCGCGAGCTTTGTCCAACGTGGCCGAAGGCTTACTTCCGACAGGGCGTCGCGCTACAATGTCTCGGCAGACACGGTGAAGCGCTCGCCGCGTTTAGTGCCGGACTCGCGCAAGAGCCGCAAAACACGCAACTGCTCAACGGGCTCGTCGAGGCATCGATCAAGAGCCCGTTGAGACATACGTTACAGCCGACATTCCAACAGTTGCGTACGATGAAGCTCGATCAAAGTCCGTTCGTCATCATTTCGGTCGTCGGCCAAGAGTTGCTCGCCGTCGGTCTCTACAATTCGGCAGTCACTGTCCTCGAGTCAGCGTTACGCATCGGCACGTGCTCGCTGAAACTGCGCGGATCAGTGTTCAGCGCACTCAGCTCGGCGCACTGGGCGCTCAATCAGCTCGACAAAGCGATCGGATACATGCAACAGGACCTCGCCGTGGCCAAGAGTCTCGGAGATACGGCCGGCGAATGTCGTGCGCACGGGAACCTCGGTTCGGCTTATTTCAGTCAAGGTTCATTTAAAGAAGCGCTCACGGCGCACAGGTACGGACTCTTCTTTTGCCTTTTTTCTAATCCATTAGACATACTATCGATTCTCGTGCATATTTATAAGTTATTCATATTTTACACTCGTGCACACATACATATGCATACATTTATACACACATACACATGTATATCATAAGTCGATCGATGCAAAGGTACCAACTCGTGCTGGCTATGAAATGCAAAGATACGCAAGCGGCGGCCGTAGCGCTCACGTCGCTCGGTCATGTTTACACGGCCATTGGAGATTATCCGAACGCTCTTGCTAGTCACAAACAGTGCGTGCAACTCGTCAAACAGATGGGCGACCGTTTACAAGAGGCGAGGGAAATCGGCAACGTCGGCGCCGTCTATCTTGCGATGGGCGAATTCGATTCGGCCGTCGACTGTCACACGCAACATTTGAGACTCGCCAAACGACTAGGGAATCAGGTCGAAGAGGCGCGCGCCTACAGCAATCTCGGTTCGAGCCATCACTATAGGAGAAACTTTGCGCAAGCGATCGCGTTCCACGAGAAGGTTAGTTATGTATATGCTCGTTAGCACACGCTCGTGCGTACGTCCTTGCAGAGTTTCCGTCTCGTTCACTCGGCAATTTCGTTTCGACGTAGGTACTCAGAATCGCTCAGGCACTCGGAGACAAGGCGATCGAAGCACGCGCATACGCCGGTCTCGGTCACGCGGCCCGATGCGCCGGCGACTACACCCAAGCGAAACGTTGGCACGAACGACAGCTCGACATGGCACTCGCATCTAGAGACCGTGTCGCCGAAGGCAGAGCGTGCTCGAATCTCGGCATCGTATATCAGCTGCTCGGCGAGCACGACGCCGCACTAAAACTGCACCAGGCGCATCTAGCGATAGCGAGGGCGCTTCACGATAAGGCCGGTATGGGTCGTGCGTACGGAAACATTGGCAATGCGTATTCGGCCGCCGGACTGTACGAATCGGCGATCAAATATCACAAACAAGAGTTGACGATAAGTAAAGAAGTCCACGACCGGAGTTCCGAGGCGTCGACGCACGGAAACCTCGCCGTCGCGTACCAAGCTCTCGGAGCGTACGATATGGCATTGCTGCATTATAGAGCGCACCTCGGAATTGCGCGGGAGTTGAAGGACGCCGCAGGTGAGGCGTGCGCGTTACTAAACCTCGGCAATTGTCTCAGCTCACGGAGCGAGTTCGCCCAAGCGGTCCCGTACTATGAACAGTATCTGATGCTTTCACAAGAGCTCGCAGACGTAGAAGGAGAAGCGAAAGCGTGCCATTTCCTCGGCTACGCGCACTACTGTCTAGGAAACTATCGCGAGGCGGTCCGCTATTACGACCAAGACCTCGCACTCGCCAAAGATCTACAAGACAAGATGAATTTGGGACGCGCGTACTGTAATCTCGGCCTTGCGCATCTCGCTCTCGGCAAACTCGACACAGCGCTCGAATGTCAAAAATACTTCTTAGCGATCGCTCACATGACACAACATACGTCGGGTAAATTTCGCGCACTCGGCAACATAGGCGACATTCTCATTAAGACAGGAGACGTCGAAGAAGCATTGAAAATGTACCACAGACAACTTGGATTGGCGAGAGCGACGCGCGACAGAGCGATGGAAGCGACGGCGTGCGGCGCACTCGGACTCGCACATCGTCTGCTACGGCGTTATGAAAAAGCGTTAGGATATCACGCGCGTGAATTGACGCTCCGACAAGAGACCGGCGACCTGAACGGAGAATGTAAGGCGCACGGCCACCTCGGCGCCGTGCATATGGCGCTTGGAAATTACACGCACGCCGTCAAATGTTATCAAGATCAACTGGAGCGCGCCCAACAACTGCGCGACACGGCGATCGAAGCGCAAGCGTTCGGCAATCTGGGCATAGCGAGACTCAACATGGGAAAATACGAGGAGGCGATCGGACATCTCGAGCAGCAACTCGCGACGCTCGAAAGACTGAGCTCGAAAACTGCGCAACTCGATCGGGCATGTGCGCTCGGCTCACTCGGCGACTGCTACGACGCGTTAGGCGATTACGAGGAAGCGGCCAAATGTCACGAACAACATCTCGCGCTCTCATTACAATTGCAAAATCTTCGCGAACAGGAGCGGGCGTACAGGGGCCTCGGACGATCTCGGATCGCTCTCGGAGATTTGCAGCAGGCGCTCGTGTGTCTCGAAAAGAGGTTGGTCGTCGCGCACGAGCTCGGCAGCGCCGACGCCAAAGCCGCCGCATACGGAGAACTCGGTCACGTTCACTCGAGACTCGGAAATCTAGAACAGGCCGTTTCGTGCTTCGAACATCAACGGAACATTGCGAAAGAATTGGGCGACCGAGGCGCCGAAGCGGCATCGTCGGCAGCGCTCGGTTCTGTCTATCAACAGATGGGAGAACTCTCGACGGCATTGGGCTTCCATCAAGCGGATCTCGCGTTGGCCGATCAACTCGGACAACCGGGCTTGCAAGTGCGTGCGACAGGTACGTATGTTTTTCCGTGCGTGACGACCGGAGTATTTCATTCGTATCGTACGTATTTGTTTTTGTCGCAGGCAATCTCGGCGCCGTACACGAGGCGCTCGGCAACCATTCGGAAGCGATTCGATATCAGGAGCAACATTTGTCCGCCGCCGCGGCCGTCAACGACCGTTTAGCAAAAACTCAAGCTTACAGTGCGCTCGGACGCATTCATCACTCGCTCGGCAACACGGCGCAAGCAGTGACATACTTGACGCAGGGTTTGAACTCTGCTGAAGCACTCGGGAGAAATGACGAAGAGGCGAGGATCCGCCACCGTCTCGGTTTGGCACTCTGGGCGGACGATGACCTGGAGGGTGCGAGGGAGCAACTCGACAGTGCGGCGCATCTGTTGGAAGGCATCCGATGTGACAGTCGCAAATCAACGTCAGATTTTCAGCTTTCGTTACTCGAGCTACAGAACTCGACGTATCAAAGTTTGCAGAGGGTTCTCGTCGCGTTGAATCGTCAAGACGAGGCGCTCGTCGTAGCCGAGAGAAGTCGTCGACGAGCTTTCATTGATCTTCTGCTAGAACGACAAGGAAAAGTTGACGCGGACGACGGACCGACGTCGTTGCAACAACTGTCCGAATCGGTCAACAGACAGAAAGCGTCGGTGTTATATTACAGCGTCGCTGGAGGACACTTACACTCGTGGTTAATCGTACCCACTCGCGGCGTCGTTAAATTTCACGACGCATCGTTGTCCGAAGATAGAGACGAGTCGCAGGAGAGCTCGCTCGAGAGACTCGTTCAATCGGTACGCGACAGTCTCGGCGCCGGCGACGAGCCGTGGCCGACAGCGCAAGGTGACGAGACCGCTTCGGATCGAGCCGGTTTTCTCAGAATGGTCAACAGAAATCACCAGCTGAATTCGAGCAACTATTCGCTCAGTTCGCTGTTCTCGCTCGGATCGGTCGGCGGCTCGGTCGCGAGTTTACAAGGTTCGACCCGCTCGAGCGCCAGTCTGCAAGGTTCAACGAAGTCGCGCAAACAACAACAACAAGGTTGGCAAGGACCTAGTTGTCTGCATGCGCTGTACAAACTTTTAATAGCACCGTTCGAAGACTACTTGCCGACGAGCTGCGGCGGCACGAATACGATTCCACACCGCAAAAACTGTTCGGGCAGAAGGGAGCTGGTACTTGTACTCGAGGGCGATCTATTCCTCGTACCGTTCCCGGTGCTGAGGTCCGGCGCCGACGAGAGTGAATATTTGTGCGAGCGCTTCTCTCTTCTCGCCGTGCCAAGTCTGAGCGCGCTTCGACCACCACGATCAACGCGGCCAAAAGGAACGGAGAACACGGTCAGCGCACTCGTCGTCGGCAATCCTAGACTCCCGTTGTCTGTCACGGAGCATTACGGATGGTCCGATATACCGCACGCGCAACAGGAAGCATCGATGGTCGCTGAACTGCTACAAGCGAAAGCGTTGATCGGACCACAGGCGAGCCGTGACGCGGTACTCGCACAAATATCCGACGCCGAGTGCGTGCATCTCGCATGTCACGTATCGTGGAAGCTGTCGGCGATAGTTCTAAGTCCGAACGAGGTTCTCGATTCACAGACACCGTCCAAACGTTACTATACGACGGGCGTCGAGCCGCTCGAAGCGGACGACGAGAGTTGCGAACTGACGAGCAACGCCGAATTGCCACCGCTGTCGGAATTTCTACTCAGCGCCGCCGACATTTTGAACCTTAAACTATCCGCGAGACTGGTCGTCGTGTCGTCGTCTCACACCCGCGACCAACAAGGCTGGGCGTCGGCCGACGGTCTAGCCGGATTGACGCGAGCTCTGATGGCGGCCGGCGCTCAAGCGGTGCTCGTCGTACTATGGCCCGTTCCTGACACAGCCACGAAAATTCTATTACGCGCTTTTTACTCGGCACTCTTGCAGGGCGCGCGGGTCGCTCGCGCGTTGAGCGAAGCAATGCAGACCGTGCAACATACGAAACATTTTGCACACCCGGCGAATTGGGCCGGATTCTTGTTACTCGGTGCCAATATACGTCTGTCGAACAAAGTCGCACTAATGGGACAAGCGTTGTGCGAGCTATTAAAAACACCAGACAAGTGTAGAGACGCGCTCAGGGTTACATTACATCTCGTCGAAAAGAGTCTACAACGTATACACAGAGGCCAAAAGAACGCAATGTACACGACGCAAAAGTCTATAGAGAATAAAGTCGGCCCAGTTAACGGATGGAAGGAGTTACTGATGTCGGTCGGTTTTCGATTCGAACCGGCGGCCAACGGCATACCGAGCAGCGTGTTCTTTCCACAATCAGATCCTGAAGAACGGCTCACGCAATGTTCGGCTAGTTTACAAGCGTTGCTGGGTAAGTTCTACCGTGTTTGTGTCGTGACGTCGCGTCGACCGTTTCTGTTAAATAACGTTTCGCTCCTTTTTCGTCGGCAGGTCTTACGTCCACATCACTACAGGCATTGTCAAAACTTATGTCGAACGTCGATGTGGCAGACGATGTGATCGGCGTGATTCGTGCTATCATGTCACAGTTTCATCTGAAAGCGAACAGTGGAGACAACGCCGATTCCGGAATCGAAATCGCATTGAGTGTACGGTTGTGGCGAGTAGCCGGCTGTCATGAACTGCTCGCTTCCCTCGGTTTCGATCTCATGGACGTCGGCCAGGACGAAGTAACATTGAGAACGAGTAAACTTGCCAATCGCCGTAATATTCAGTTTGTGTTGCAAGCATTATTGGCTCTATTCGGTGAGTAGCGCTACTAGAAAAATAGAAATTGAAATAAAAACACACATTGACGGTTTTCTTCCAATTGTCAAAAATTAGTCACGTATATGCACATGAAAATGCATACACACACACACACGTGTTCTTCTATAAGTGTCTAACGTTCTTCTCTTTCAGATACTCAAGAAGCACCGAAAAGTTTAAGTCTCGACTCGTCGTCAAGCCTCGAGTCATTAGCATCAATCGACAACGATTGTTCTCATTCAGATAACGAGTTGTCGTCGTCGACACCTAACCATCCGGTGCCACCGCCTTTCCGTTCAACACAACCGAATCCGCCTATCAAGAAACAAGAACACGACATACCGACACCGACACACCCGCCCCTATCGCTCGGACGTGCCGGTGCGTTCACAAGCTACGTGCGTCGACGTGGCGAACCGGACGGCCGGACCGAGCCAAGAAATAATCTAAACAAACCGCCGCCGGTCGTTACGAGACCGGGCGGCGGCGGTGAGTCCGATGCCGCCTTCACACCAAGTCCTCCCGTCAGTCTTTCGCTCGCACATCAGACGAGGATACGCAATCTGTACAGCATGTCCGGACAAGAACACAAAAATCACAGGCCGGACAGCTCGAGTTCGGCAAGTTCAGCGACCGATTGGGAGTCCAACGGTCACGCGACAGTGCTACGAAGACAACCGCTGCCGCCGTTACCGCCGCCGCGAACACAGAACATAACCGGACCCGGACCGCTCGTAGACGACATGCTACCGCTGTCGCCTGGGTATAACAACGTGTCGTCGAGTCTCGACGGACACAGTTCCGATAGCGAGTTCGAAAAAATAGCTCCGTCCGACGCGGTCGTGCCGAAACGAAGATTCAATCCGAACATCGTGACGACGGTGACGTCGAATGCACCCGTTCAAATGCTGCCGTTCAAATCGAATGTCACGCGCAAATCGCTCATCGGTCACGCGACCGGCATGATCGACAAACCGACGACGCGACGAGCCGACACCGACGATCCGAAACCGATCGCGCTCCCGTCGACGATAACGCTGCCGAACGAAGACACGATATCCGGCAACGAGCGGCTACTGTACTTTGCGCCGAATGAAAGCGGCACGTTGCCGATCATCAAGGCCGGTCTTCCGAAAACGGTCGTCGACGGCGAGACGTCGTCGAAAACGACCGTCGCGCACCAAGACAAGACCGGCCTGACTATCGGATCGAACAGCATCCAAGAGACGATTCTCGCGACGCAACTGAGACACATGAATCGCGAAACGCCGACGATATCCGAAGTATACCACGAACGCAACATCGGGCTCGGACTAGCTCCGTCGCTCTCGAAGCTGTTGCTCAGCAGCCAGAACGTGAACGCGACGAACAACGAAAACTCCGTTCTCGAAACGATCAAGTTGAGCAACTTGAATCTCGTCGACTGCGAAAACGAACCGGAAAAAGATGACGCGAACAAACCGTGGTTGCCGGGGAACAATTCTGCACCGTCGGTCTTGAACGCCGAGCTCAGCACGGCGGATATATTGGTGCGGGAGGCAAAACGAAACGAACTAGCGGCGCAAGCGGCCGCGAACTCGTCGACAACGGTAACGTCGACGAACGACACGAAACGCGCCGTGTCGCCGTTCAGCGAGATGTCGAGAAGAGACGAGGGCGACGGTCGAAGCATAGCCGATTCACAGTGCTCGAGCAGTTACAAAGTACCGCCGACGCAAAGACTGCGGCACCCGATGCCGACGACGCAGGGACACAGAGCGCGAAACCACAGATAGTCGCTATGCGTTCAGCAATTAAACGAAAAACATATACGCTTACAGATAAGAGACTGTTCAGGTGATGTTATTCTCATACATATCGTGTGCGTGCGTGGGTGCATATATATATATATATATATACATATACATATATATATATATATATATATATATATATATATATATATATATATATATATATATATATATATATATATAATGTACAATAATCCAAAGATGAAAAATTGACATTGTGATTTCTATAAATCTTTACAATCCAAAACAAACATCAGTTCAAAATGACTACTAATGTTAAGTGAAATAACAGATCATTTTTCTACTACCAATTAAAAAAAGTTATGGCTCTGTTTAGTTTCATTCAAAGATTAGAATTATTATTCGTCCGTTTTGAAAAACTGTCACTAACAAATTATATTAGCTCATATTTGAAAATAAACCAAATCTAAAACTATTACAAATTCATATACAACAATATATGGATAGACGAATAGTTATTCAATATAAATATTAGTGTATCTCCAATAGAATAATGAATGTTGAAGTAGTATGATAATGACAAGAAAAAATGCTAACAGAAAAAAAAACGAGAATTTGTTCACATCTGTGGAGTAAAATTTCAGAATTAGTTTCCCTTTACATTTTTAATCAGTCATATACAGACAAAACAATAATCGAGTATTATTAAACAATTATATGTTAATTTAGAATATTCAACAAGACACTATTCAGAGAAGATGAACACAAAATGCTCAATTGAGAAAAGACAAAAATCAGCTAACATGCAGTATATTTGCAGATTGTTTATATATTTATGTGAATGTGTTGATGTGTGTATATATATATATATATAAATATATATATACACAGTGTGTGTATGTACATATACGTCTACGTTTATGTATTCACTTAATCATTATTGAAAATATATTATGGAATTATTATTTGTACATTATTTTTCTCAGTAATAGTATATTATTATTAATTCACTAATGTAATTAATCATATGTATTATATTATATATGTAATTTAATAGAAATTTTTTCAAAGCATTGATTAAGCAATAAAAAGAAAAAACAGAGTGACATTAGCTCATTTATACTGTCCCTTAAAAGTTTTTACTACATTAATTTTAAAATTATAAAATATTATGTGATTATAAAACAAATGTAAATAATGTATAGATGTATATATTTGTATACATATGAATGTATGCATATGTATGTATATATATGTATGTATGTACATACGTATGTGTGCATTATATATTTGTATACATACATATATATATATATATATATATATATATATATATATATATATATATATATATATATACATGTATATATTTCATTTATAATAAAATATTTAATATTCTTAATGTTTAATTTGGATATATAATTTCTATGTTTTCTGTAATTCTATACATTTAAAATAATGTTTCTAAAATCGTGTCGTGTAAAAAAATTCAAACGATTTATTTTCAATTAAAATAAGTTATTCGTACAAAGGATATTATCGATATTTTGAAACAGCGATTTCAGATCTCATCGCCACACGAATCCGATCAGTACAGCTTCAGATCTCCGGTCACCTCGTCGATCACGCTACGGCGAGCCGGTCCTATCGCGAGGACGGTCTTCGAACCGGCAGAGATCTGCGTCCTACCGGCGTCTCTGACGAGACTCGTCATGAGGTCTTTCGAACGCGCCTTCTTCTGTAACGCGAGCAACTCTTCTTCGGAGTCGGCTCTGACGGTGATCTTCGCCTGTCCGCCGTACGACCACTCTCGTAAAGCTTTCGGATCTCTCTTCAGAGCTTGTTGGTACGCGGAGACGGCCGCGTGCGAACACTGAGCGGCGACTTTACCTTTCCCCATTTTCAGATCTGTCCGAATGACCAGGACAAGTTTATATTCGCCCTCGCCGTTCGATACGAACTACACAGACAGTTAATAAATCAATTACAGACGATACGATACCGATCGTTTTGAAATCGAATTACCTCCTTGCCTTCCTCATCGTTGCAGCTTGATATTTTTTTGTCAAAAAATCTACTTCGTACATATTCATAACCTATACCTATCATAAAACCGAAACTCAAGCCGAATAAGAAATGTTTAGACGGAAAGTCGATAAAAGAATCCATAGGATTCGTAGTGAACGATCAAAAGGTTACACCAGTCTCGACAGTTTTGACAAATGATAATTTTTAATTTTACACGTGAAATTTAAAGTATCAATTCGGAGCGAGACGCCGTCAAACGGCAGCGAATCGAACCGCTCGTAAACAATAAGTATTATCGACCATACACGGCATAAAACATACATATGTAAATATATGTTTATAAATATATACACCTATATATATATATTTACATACTCTAGCAAAGAGTTTATATATTCGAATCGTTTTTAATCGCACGTTATTTATATTCATATTGAAAATATTTTTAGTAGAATCCGCATTATAAAATGGGAACAGAAAAGAACAATTTGGATCCTGTAGAGCTGCCAGATATTTCAGACAATAAATTAATTAACCATTATTTCTATTCAAAGGCCGAAGAGAATTTCGTTAAGTGAGTTTTTTTATTAATGAATTGTCGTAATAGATTGATGATACAAACATTTTCTACTCGTGCTATAAGAGCAGTTATTGTTTTTCAAATAAAGCTTATTCAAAATTTCACACGCACACATTCATTCATTCATACATACATAAATACATGCATGCAGTACCGAATTTACTTATAGGCTCGGCCAGCTGAAGACTAGGGCCTCAAAATCTAAAGACCCGCAGGCCAAGGTGTATAATATATGGTGGGTAGGAGATTAAGAGGGGTTCAGAGGCCTTACAAATGGAATAGTCTAGAAACTCTCTTTATCTAAATCCGGCTCTGCATACATGTTAATGTTCATATATATATATATATATATATATATATATATATATATATATATATATATATATATATACATATATATACAGATATGCATGTTCTGAAAGAGGCCTCACTCTATCCAGAAATGGACAGAAACAAAATGATAATGATATATGTATGTAACACTAATATTTTTATTCGAAACGTGAAAAAATTGAAGATATCACTCCAATTTCGTCGTTCTAAATATTTGAGAATTCTTTTAATAAAAAATCCATTCGATGCAGAGACATGCTTAAAGCACTTTATTCCAAGTGATCATAAAATGCCTCTCGCACGTCTTTGTAACAGTAACGACAAATTATCACCCTACATTTTCCTTTTTAATACATTCGAAATAGCGGAGATCGCACGTAATTTCACGACATTGCCATTGTAGACGGTATCCAGTATGGGACGTGGCGCGCGGTACTCCGACGACCGAACTGATGATCGCACACAGGATGCTGTTCGCGACCGACTCTAATCTCACCGACAAACGAAAGGAACAAATCGCGCGCAGAGCTGAACTCGATGCGGAATGGGCCGATCTGCGTGCCAAAGCACAGCAATTCCGAGAGAGCTTCATCAGATTCAATAGATTCGTCAGAGAAAACGAGGAGAAACGCGAACGAGCTGAACGCAAAACGAACGACGAACGCGCGTCGCTCATCGATCGCGAGAACGACATCAAGGAGATAACCGAGAAACTCGAGTACATGACGTCGGTGCGCGATAATATCGAAAATAACGTCGGCAAGTTGATGATATATAACGACTATTTGCGGAACGTCGTCGAGGAGTCGACGACGTTCAAAAACATAGCGGACGTGATCAATCGTTACGAGACGTTGATCGCTGCGCGTCAGGAGCTCGTGGACAAGCAGGTCGCCGACGTCGACCAGCTCGAGGCGGTGCGCGCGAGGATGCAACAGATACTCGACAGTAAGGAGCAGAACATTATGGGCCTGAACACGATCGTCGGCCGACTTCATTCCCGTTACGAGATGGCAAAGCTGCAGTCACTACAATGGGAGCACGCGTTGACCAAGATCAAGGAGGAGTCGTCGGAGCGACTCACATCGTTCGACCAAGTCGCCACATGTCTGAACAATCTGTACATGCAGATATGCAAGCGGAAGGGCGTCGTGCCGACGATCGCGCCGGACGACTTCGAGGAACAAGCTCTGTTCGTCAAGGGCGCGATCGTCGAGATCAAGCGCGTACTACGCAAGGCCATCAAAAAATACGAGAGGGAGTTCGCGTCGACGGGTGCGGCGCCAGGTACGAGTCCCGGCGGCGCCGTGGCACAGCAGAAATAGTCAAACAAGCGCCGGTAGCACGCGTGAATTTCACTTTATTCATTCGAATACAACAACGATGACAGCAATAACAAGAAACGAAACAAAACAAAATGAAATAAATAAATGTAAATCGATCGCTTGAATAAAAACGAAAATAAAACTTTTTCCCATGTGATTGTATCGTGTGTTCCTTTCTCGATCGTTGCCCTTTTTCTCATTCGTCGTCCATCATTTCGACTGTCTTTTCTGTAGGACCTCACGCGACTTGGGAAGCGCACACGCGGACACGTTGTGCAAGATGTCGAGCGCGTCGGGAAGCTCGAGCTTTTCGGCAAGCTTCAGTTTGACCTCGTTCTTGTTGAGCGGCTCTTGTATCGTGTCAATGATTCCTCGTACCTCTTCTTGTTCGACGCATCTGCGTAACGGAACGAACGGCAACGTCAATTTAAAAAATTCACGTCCACGTACAGCGACCGAAACACTACTCACAACGGACAAGGATGCGTCGGAGTCGTCGTTCCGACCGGTATCACTTGAAGACGTCGTTTGAAGTCCTCGCGTATCGTTCGTTTCGGACGCTCTTCTTCGACTGGTTCGGCTGGTTCGGGCGCTTCGGCGGTGATCTGAAATGTTCGTCGGAGATATGCTATGTAATCATGCTATCGACGAAATCAATGTAATATATTTGGGTAAAAAATGATTTTAGTTCAATTGCTTATATTGTTGTCGATCATTATCATTATGCAAATGTTTTGTCGATGTGAAATTGTACAAAATTGATAAATAAATGGATAAGAGTAAATGAATAAAGTAAGTCAAAACATTAGTTTCATGATCAACACTAGCAAGACATAAATAATGTTCAATAAATTTTCAGATCAGAGAAGAATCGAACTAAAAATAAAAGAAATAAAAGTTAAAAACTATGTACATCTAAGACACAACACATTGATATTAAAGGAACATTTATGGATGAAGTAAGTTGGAGATTAAAAGTGGTATAGTGTCAATTTGGAAGAAACGTTTTATATAAAAAGAGAATCGAGTGAGTCAGTAAGAAAACAAGTTACGAATGTAATAACAAAAGTGAAATGAGCCTATCGTACAGCAAGAAGAGAAGTCCACTGATGAATAACTAAAATTACAAATTGGGAACCTAGATATATAAAGAGCCCCAGGATAAGGCTCATGGATAGATGGGATAGAAACTTGAAAAATTCGTCGAAATGAACTGGAAGAGAAAAACATTGAATCAGTTCAAGTAGAAAGTTTTGGGAGAGGGATCTTTATCGAGTAATTAATAAAAAGTGGCTGATAATGTTTTTTTTTTAAAAAAATTTTGAATATTGTGCTAATCTTCGTTAAACATCTTGTTTCTTTATGTTTCATTGCCGTACCTAGCGTTGTGAACCCTTTGATCGGCTGGTTTCTTCCCGTAATTCTTCTATCTTCTCCTGAATTGCTTACTTCATAGTTTTTCTTCCTCAGGAAATATTTCAAATGATGATGATAATGATATATTGAGAGGGGTAAGGGAGAGAGATGTGATTTAGATGGAATGTTGAACAAATCGCATTAGGAATGATAAGGGTCATAATAAATATACGAACAATCACGAATCTTATTCTTATTGTTTTTAATTTACTTATACCATACATGTCTTACATAGAATATTGACTACTCTACGAATGCCTATTCGAATTTTTATTCGAAATCATTAAGATTAATTATTATATAAACGAGAGCGCTTACTACTCTCTTTTTCGAATTTTATCTACATACATACATACGTATGTATGTTTGTACACATATAAATCGGAAACGATCTGCTTTATGCCGAGACAATCTCTAGTGCAATGATGGCGAACCTTTTTGAGAAGTGGGTCAAATTTTGTTCATTATTTTTTTAATACTAGCCCGTGGATCACTAAATCAGTGACGTCACTTGGAGGGGAAGGGAGAGGGTGTGGTAAAAAGGGTACCGATAATTTGGAAACACCGAAAATTTGTTGTTAACAGAAAAACTTGAAAATATTTATACTTTAATTTTTTAATATTTTCGATTGTCTGTTCTCTCTTTTATGTTATAAAAAATAAGTTTATAAAAATCAACGCGTGGGTCATTTAAAAAGCCTTCGTGTGTTAATGTCTGACCCGCGGGTCATAGGTTCGCCACCACTGCTCTCGTGTCTCGTCCGTCGCCGATATATACTTATGTGTACGCCGTGATCCACGCACAACTGCTCATATGGAAGAGTACATGAAAATGAGACGACGACCGTCTCTCGACACAACATTATTTTCTCGTCGAGACGTCGACGTTCCGCGACGTGTCGTTACAAACCTTATCTTTGTAATAAACCGCATTGATTAAATCGTTCGTCTTTTTCTCCAATATCCCTAAATAGAGGTGCACGTTGAACGGATTCACTTTCACTTTATCGCCTGCAGAAAGAAAGAGAACGGACACGTGAATGGAGTCGAATAGAAAAACGACACGACGTCGTGCCGTTTTTCAATCGACTCGTCTCGATATTACCTAATAGTTTCAAGACCGGAGCGTTGTCACATTTGATCAGCTTGAATATACGGCTAACGCCTTGTATCAATTGATCCAATTGCGCATTGGACTCTTTGAGCGACTTCTCCGCTATGTTCGCCTGAAAATATAAAAAGTCGTACACAACGGCCGATAGGTCCGTCGAGCATAAGAGTATTGTACTTTACTTCGATCGTCTGAGTCTCTAGCTGTTGTTCAAGTTCTGCCAGAGTGTCCTCTTGTTGTTGCACTCGTTCAGAATTCAAACCTCTCTGTTCGTCTTTATATGAAAATAAAAAAAGTTTCAATCGAATCCATGAAAATTTATCGCGTATTCGAATTACACACACGCATACGTACATACATGTACATTTTCAATATATTGGCTTGGCAAATAAGTAATTGCGATTTTCACTAATAGATATTTTTAGGCGTCATGGAATTTGATTAAAAATTACTGGTTTGGTTAAAAATTTCTTAAAGATGAATATCTTTCTGGTTATTCAATTGCAGTTGATGACAAAATCAAAGCATTGATTGAAGCAAATCATCCCAGCACGATTTCGATTCGTAATAATAATAATAATATTGTTTTATTGTTGTCGCCTAACGTTCCTAGACGTCCAATGAATCAAACATACCTATATTTCGTCTCAGCTCGTCGACCGTGTCGTTGAGCGATTCGAGTTCGTGGTTTAGCTCGTTCACATAGTTGAACAGTGCAAAGTTCTCCTCCTCCTGTTTGATGAACTGAGCCGCCAGTTTATCAACGTTCTCTTCACCGCTAAACTCTTTGATCTTCTGCAAAATGTCTCTGTACTGACTCAACTGCCATTCCATGTTATCTCTCGCCTGTTTCCTTTGAGCCGCTTCTCTTGCTTCAAGATCGGTCATTAACCTAAACGATTTATACGCACAATCTTATAAATATAGATGCAAATTATCTACAGCATGGGCGTGCAATCAGTGTATGTAAGTGCGATTGATACACACTCATGTACGAACAAGTACGCATAAATAAGTATGAACATGTCATGTCGTTCGAAGGAATGAACGCACGATAGTACGATTAGATAGAATGAATGAATGATCAGAACTAGTTCGATTAACGAACGTCCAAATGTTCGAACGTTCGAATGACAACCAGTTCTCTCGTCTCGCACCTGCGCTGTCCCTTGATTCCCAGAAAGTCTTGCAGCTTTCCGTCGTGGTCGAGGTTCCGCTGCAGCTCGCGCATCTCCTGCGTGTGCATGATTAGATCGGCTTTGCCGCGATCCCTGAGCACCTGCAGCTTGTTACACCACTCCTCCCGCTGGTCATACGCGACCGTCGCCTGCTCGATCAGATCGAGCATGAACTTCTTTCCTTTGTTCAAGTTGCTGATCAGTTTCTGCCACAGCTGATTGAAATGGGCCCTGCAAAACGAAACGAACTATCGACGTGCACGCACGAGCGAGTCGTACGCCGCATTGTCGGCACCTCTCTTTGAGCAAGTGATCGATCTCCTGTCTCAGCTTGTCGTTGTCAGCTAGTATGCTGTTGAAATGCTTGGTCGCGACGTCGAGCCTATTCTCGAGCTGTCCGACGGTCTTCTTCGCCGTCAACAGCCTCTGCTGGCACATGGCATCCGTTATTTGTTTCGCTTTGATGTTGCCGACTTCCTTTTCGATTTTTCTGAAAAACACGCAAGCAACGGTCACACGTCGAGCCGGGATCGTCTCCCGGCGCAGTCGTCGCGGACCTGATCTGTTCGTCAATCTCGATGAGATGCGCCTTCTCGGTCTTGATATCGCCGCAGTATTGGTCGTGCAAACCGAGCAGATCGTTCAACTGCGCGGTGATCGTCGTGTCGCGCTGTTTGTTCACGCGCGACTGAGCGACTTTCAAATCAGTCATCAAATCCTCGCGCTCCATCTTCAAGTGTTTGATCATGTTGCGTTGTTTGTCAAGTTTCCCGCTCATTTCTTCGGCGAACACGACACGGTCGCCTTCCATTATCCGATACTGAAACGAAAATACGTGGACGTTTTGATCGACGGCACGTCTAGGACGACATTGAATATTAGAATCAATCATTTATCGTTTGATTTCACGTAAAACATACTAGAGTATGAAACGGGACGACGATTTATTTTTCCATTTCAAACAAAAACTTATTGGGCCTTTTCACACTAATCAGCATGTATACAGTATTCATGCCCATTATCGTTCGTCTCACACCCTCTTATCTTCAAACTCCCCCACCTAAAAAAAATAGTTTTCAGGTAAGAGCATGTAGTGGTAATGGGCCGTGAATACTGTATGCATGTTGACTAGGTGCAAATACAAAACCCATTACGCGCATTGTATATTTAGATTGATTACCGTACGAGATTTACAATGATCAACAATACCCAACAAA
This sequence comes from Neoneuromus ignobilis, assembly GCA_029203775.1. Taxonomy (NCBI): domain Eukaryota; kingdom Metazoa; phylum Arthropoda; class Insecta; order Megaloptera; family Corydalidae; genus Neoneuromus; species Neoneuromus ignobilis. The sequence continues at coordinate 1,199,607 of CP092092.1, forward strand.
GATTAGAGCACGTGTTCTAATGCATGTTTATATAATGAATGCATATGCTTATCTATATGTATATATATATATATATATATATATATATATATATATATATATATATATATATATATATATATATATATATATATATATATAATGTACCTATTCGATGTACCTGTCGATGCAGTCGCACGAGCTCTGTCTCAGCCATTTTGTCAATGTCGAGTTCACCTTGAGGCGCTTTGCCCATCGTATCAAATGCCATCTTTGTGAATTATTTTTTTAGCAAACAAAGCAATATATCCCGTCGCAGATAAATCAGTGAGGAATGTGTAGTGTCTGTTTTTCGAACCGATAAACAAATCAAGCGACGAGAATGTTGTATTTTTACTATTATTACTGTTTCAGTTGCAATTTCTAATGTCACGTTAAAATTCCAATGAGATATGAACTCGAGAACGCAGAACACGTGTACGAAAACAGATTTTATATTTGTGTTAAATGTACGTTTACGAAATTTATGAAGTCTTCGAGAGAAGTAAATCGGACGTAATTAAACGATGCGTCAATATAATACAAAAAATGACGACTGTCGGTAATAACAATAATAGTAATATGTCGGATTCGGTTTGTTCGATAACGAATGGTCGTCGTGGAAACGAGCGAACGAGAGACGTTTTGTCGAATTATTAGAGCTGTCGGTATCGCCGTTTAATCATTTCGCGAGGACGTCGTGGTTCGTTTCGATATTAGTTGAGACCCGATTCGCTTCCTTGGAAACGAAACATCGTTGACGTCGTTACGACATCTACGAGTGACTAAATGAAACCCTGTTCAAAAAAACGACCGATTCGCGGCAATCTTTATCTTAACGACAACGCGCGTCAACGAATCGAATAATTTGCAGTATAACGTCGTCGTTGTCGTCAATAAAGTTGCAATCAGACAAGAAGTGTTTCGATGCCGACGTCGTGGACAACGTCCTGGCAGTGATGCAACCACTGCATCATCGCTTCATACACGTTGGTCTTTCACTTCGGTGCTTGCCACTCCGGCGAAAAGCGCATTCCGTTCGTGCTAGTCATTCGTATTGCGAAAAAAAACCCCGATAAACGCATAGCACACCTGTGCGCGCGGCGCATGCCCGACGAATGACCATCAGTATCGGCGGTTCGAGTAATTTACGAAATTGCAAGATTGCGGAATAGTGGAATCTTGCACTAGGTAAAGACGTGACGGTGTTGAATGTCGGTTTTATTTTATCTTTTAGAAAAAATAATTGATTTTTTTTTTAAAAAAATAATAACTCTTCTTCGAACAAAACACGTATCTCGTCGTTCGAAAGCGTTGCGCGGCTGCCTCCGCCTCTGCCGTTCGTCTCGCTCGGACAGGTGCGAATGAGCGGCAGCGCCGACTCCAGGCCAACGAACAGAGTGGGGGCGGATCTCGATTCGTTCGCGTCGTCAGAATGTGTCGTGAACATTGTCAGTCAGAGGCGAGTTATCTTCGAGTATCGTTCGAGCTCGGTCGAATGTGAGACGCCGCGACGCTTAACAGTGTTCGAGTAACTCGTGTCGGTCATATTAATTATAAAACAATAATTCTTCGCGATCGAATCGTGTGCACGCACGAGTGTCGAAAAGTTCTTTCTGTATGTGCGCGAGTGTACGATTTCGAAAGAAAACATCGTAACGCGTTTTTCGTCCGATTAAGTTTCTCTGTTACGGTCGTCGTGCGCGCGAAGAATAACTGTGAACGCGTTTCAGTTTACTCGTAGGCATGGGATACGATGTAGTCGGCAACGAAACACGGGTCCTCGGAGGATCTTTCGTCTTATCATTACGAACTGAAAGTGATCGACGTTGATTGTCGTTCGTTCGGACGTTCGTTCGTTCCTAGGCCTATAAAAAGAAGTGAACTCGTTCGATTTGTGATGCTAGATCGATCGATACTCAAACGTGCGCATTGATCGTAAGACAGAACGTTTCGACGAAAATGTTACCGCGGCAAGAACGTGGTGCCGAAAACGCGGCCTCGTCCGAGGCCACTACGGAAGATATATGGATACAGTTACAGCAGAAGGATGCCGACCTAGTGCTGGCGGCAGAGCTCGGTAAAGCGCTGCTCGAGGAGAACAAGGAACTGCAGAAACAGCACGATATCGTCGTCGAGGAATACACGAAAAAACTAGAGGTTAGCTGACGTTTAAGACGATAGTAGTGTGCGTGTGTTGAATCGCGCTCGGAGACGTTTGCGAACGTGATAAGTCTCTGACGTTTCACTCGAAACACACGTTTCCAATCTGCCAAACGATCGTAAACAATGTCGTTTGCTTTTGTATACGAGAGTCGTATGTATGAATGTTGTGTGCGTCAATGTTTACTCGACAGAATGTCTTACGAAATTAAACGTGCGTGCGAATCAAAACGTTCGTCTTATTTGCATGCAACAATAAAACGAACGACGGTCGTGACGATTTTCTTAGATTTCGTATGAGCGAAGAGTTCAGTCGTCTCGTGACGTCGATATCGGATTTGAATAGTCGAGACGAGCGAATGCGGTATTTAATTGCTACTCTCGTTACTTTAATCGTCATCATCGTCGTGGTCGTACGATCCATCGAGTCCACTAACATATCTGAACGAATTCATGACATCTGCAGGTATTTTTCAGTAGACGAATTCGTTCGACACAACGACTTATTGCAGCGATGTTGATCGAACGAGTAAAAGTAACACGAAAAGCGAAACGGCGATTAAAATGACGACGACGACGGTGCTCGGCCGCAACAGTCGCGAGCAAATGTAGCAATGTTCGAATTGCATCAGCGGTCCGTGCCTCTCGCCTCGCCAAGGTTTTTTACTAGCCGCTGTCACCGTCTCGTTGTTAATACATTATTATTATTATTATTACTATTACTACTGCTGCTGTTACTACTATTACAATTTGTATGTTTATCATTAACATTCGCGCTGTGTGGAAATTATTTTAATTAAGACACGTCTGTTGTCCATGCCAACGGAAATGTGTCAAGTTTCCACTCATATATATATATATATATATATATATATATATATATATATATATATATATATATAAATATGAGAAAATTCATCAGAATGGAAAATTTTGGAAAAGACTTATCTAGAAATACACCAGTATATATATATGTATGTATGTATGTACATACAAAGATACATTATCTTTATTGCTTACTGACACACATTTCGTAAGACAAATATTACGTGAAATTATGTAGTTTTTTTTTAAAAAAAAATGTACTTGACAAACTTAAAAATTAACAAATACGCGCGCATTTGTTATATGTTTTTCTCTGCATGTGTATGTACATTTATATATATATATATATATATATATATATATATATATATATATACGTGTGTGTGTTTGAAAATTAACTGTGCGTGTGTATGAATATCATTTAATTGTACATGTTCCATCGTCCGATCGTCTTCATATCTTGCATACCTCGTCACGTGCCTCTTGGTACTATTTTCGAATGAAACTCGTGGAACGGTTGCCGTTTGTTATTTGCAAACGAATATTTAGAAACGATCGGGATATGTGCGTGTCGAAAGTTCATTCCGAGCCGTATCGAATTTTCAATTCATACGAACGACATACACGTCCTTGTTCCAAACTCCCGTGTGTCGGAATTTGTGCACGGTTCTATCGTCACGATTATCGATCGAAACATTTCAACGAGTTTTTTGCATTCTTTGTCTTTTAAAGTTTCCGAATATGTACGAGCATCGATGTACGTTAAAAAAATGCAAACACGTATAAATATGCATGCATATGTACACATGTTTATAAACAAGCATGTGTATGTATGTATGTATGTGAAAATTGATGGTCGATGGAATAAGACACCAGCCTTTATGGTTCGGACTTTGTTGAAGAAGAGACCTGAACTCTAGATAAACTATAGTGGTTAGCAATGAGGTTTTTACATGCAAGAATATACGTATAAGTAAACACGTCATCATCATACACAGCAGCAAGTTACGAACAAAGAGACTAACAATAAATAAATGATCAGGTATACAAGTAGGATTAGCAACAATTGTAATTTTTCAGTTTACCAAATATATTAACGTTAATAAATCCAAACAGATATCTGAATATCCATTTTTTTTTTGTTACTATTACACCTAACGATAAATGTTCGATTAATTAACTGATTAATGTCTTGTATCTAATTATTAGTCATCGATGTAACAATAGTCAATCAGAGATTAGATAAGACTAATGTTATTTTTAATTAAACTGTATCGGCCGAGATAGCTACAAACGTTCGATAATACCAGAACGGATCGAAATAAACAACACATGCTATAAAATAAATATTTATCTATTTTATGATGTAACGATGAAAGTGGAATATATATTTAGGGAATGTGATTCCAAATTAGTAATCACTATCGCACACGATTATATACATACATAATATTTTTTAATTAGAGAACGTGTGAAAGAAGGGGGTAGGTAATATAAACATTGCACACGACGCAATATTCTTTCTCGACTGTTGAAAAACAAATGGAAGATTTGAATGCTTTTCGGTTTCGTTCAATGACATTTCGAAAAGCAGCACATTAATAAAAGCGAACATTATTCATGGAAATGTCAACGGTGAGTCAGTCGATCGAAATTACAACAACACCTGATTACGACGACGTAATGTAGACGAAGGTGAAATATATGTGTGTGTGTAGGTGTGTTTGTAGAACGTACTTAGCGTTCGACAATGGACCCGATATGCTCTGACGATGACGCCATTTGTTGTTCGATCGATATTTCCTCGAGGGTCGTAATTCATTCCAATGTAAGAAATAAGACATTGGTTGCGATGGCATACACAACACGTTCATCTTCATGTACGACAGTATGGATAAGCAAAAATTATCGTCGTTTTGAAAACAGTTAATTATATATATATATATATATATATATATATATATATATATATATATATATAAACATAAGTAAATGTATATAAACATACAAGTAGGATAAACAATGAATATGAATGTATATTTTGTATTTACATTCATAGCGTCGATTGTTGTTCTCTTTTTTACGTGAATTAGACAAACCGGGAAATAGAAACTGTCAACATTATAACGAGTGAAGCAAATAAAAAAATCGGTCAGTTCGTTCATTTTCAAGGTTACGTTACGTTTCGTATCGGAAGAGAAAAAAAATACCGATATACAAGAAAAAAAACACGCACACACACATACGTCTAGACAAATATGTGAGAATGTAAGAGATTGTTTAACGGGAGCACGCAGTGTACGAAGGACACGTCGAACGAATACGTGAATATTGAAGTGGCGAGGCAACGACGATTTCACCGCACGGGTAAATACGACGCGGTAACAGAACGCGAGCGGGTCATGCACGGACGTTCTATTTTTAAACACGAAACTCGAAGGGAACATGAAAAACGATGTGCGATGTTCGGATACGCGACGAAGACGTATTCGAACGTGCAGGCACGGTTCGATTCAAACGAAACGAACGAACGTATATTAATCTTCTTTACAAAACTGTCTCGAAACGACAATGTCGTACGATCGACCTCGTCGATAAGCACTTCGAGTACAAGCGGCTCCGTTTGCTTGCCCTTCTAGAAAAACCCTACAAAAATCAATGAGGCTGTTTTCGAAACTTGGCTAGTAAGAAATCACTTAGCCGAACGGCGTGAAACTGTCCTAAAAACAGGATACAGGAAATGCTCCAATCATGAGAATTAACACCTAACCAAACTACAACCAGAATATTTAAGCTGTTAAAGTCTGTATTTCTCTGGAGTAAATACACAGCAGCTGAAGGTCGCGGCCATATTTGTGGAAATGACGTCAGATACGATCTTGAAGAACGTGTAAACGGAACGATATCGATACGACGACGACGACGACGCGTTGCTCCGCGGATCAAAAGCACGCCATCGACACCGTTCATCGTTCGCGGATTCGTGTCGGTGGCGATTTATCATTACGTCTATCTCTATCTCTAACCCGTTTATCCGCTCATTGTTCTTGTACACCAACACGATAATATACTAACAACGATGACGATAATAATAATAATAACAAGAATAATGACCAAAACAACAATGAGAAGAAAAAAGAACCGTGGTAATAGCAAGGATCTCTCTTATTGTTCAAGTGCAACAACCAAGAAATCTACAATTTGTTCAATTAAAATCCGTTCGTTTCATTTTATTGCGAATCGACGATATGAGAATTTTTTTTGTATTTATACACACACACACACACACATTCATATATATATATATATATATATATATATATATATATACACACACGTACAAGTATCCATTTGTGTGTATGTGTGTTTTATGTAGTGGTTCCGAGTACGGTACACAGTGCAACTGAAGAACAGAATTAATTAGGCTGTAGATGACCAAACATATTCACACGGATATTTATTTTATATAGCGGGTCACGATGTCTTCGCGTACGTCGATTATATATATATATATATATATATATATATATATATATATATATACACTCTGTTTAAAAAGTACAGAAAATTGTTAAATAAAACACAAAATATATATTTATTCAGGTAAATTTATTTCGTCCCCTTCAAAATATTCCCCATCGCGTGTAATGCACATTGCAACGTTCAATCCAGTTTTGGAAACACTGTTTATAAGCCGATTTAGGAATATCCTTCAGTTCCTTTATCGAATTCTCTTTTATGACCTCTATCGTATTAAAACTGTTACTCTGTAATTGTAAATTTAGTCTCAGAAAAAAAAATCACACGGTGCCTATACGGTGGTCGAGCGATGAGATATGTTGAGCATTTGGCCAAAAAGTCACGTACAAGAGTCGATGTATGCAACGGTGCATCATCGTGATACAAAATTCATGTATTTTCTTTCCTCTAAAATGGTACGAATAGAGCCGAGAGATATTTTAAGATATTCAGCAATCTCTCTTTCAGTCACACAACGATTTTCAAGTACTAATTCCTTTACTTTTTCAATATTTTCTTCAATAGTTGATGCTGATGAATGTCCAGAATGCTGCAAGTGTTCAACGACTTCACGACCCTTTTTGATTGTATTATACAACTCAATACTCATATTTTTGATATACTAGTATCACTATAGATTTTTTTTTAATATTTTTAACGCTTCAGCATAAGAAGTTTTAATCGAAACCCAGAATTTAAGATAAACTCTTTGCTCAACAATTTTATCAATTGTGAAAATCGGTTTTGGTACCTGCGATCGACTGATATAAACAAATTAAATAATAGGTCGCGCTCAAATTTGAAATAAAATTCAATTGCAGTATTGTGTCATCTTACCCGCAAAAAAATAAATTCGTCTAATGGGCGTCTCTGAAATATACAATTCTCGATACTTTTTTAACAGACTGTACAATCGACGGACGGAAACAAAGTTCTAACAAATAAATAAACGATCCCTCCATCCTTCTGCGCGTGTACGCATGCACGCACGCATAATAAAACATGAGGATGAATTTCATTTGGAGCATCGTTCCGTTTGATCAATATACACGTGGAAACGATGCGCTGACTTCATCGGCTCGTTACATTTATCTGAAGTTCCTGACAACGAACGCCCTTGTTCTGTATGACATCGAAATGAAAGAAACCGATGTGTGGTAATCTTTGATTATTGCTCTTGTTGAAATAATAACATATTGTCATCATTATCATGGCATTTACATAGACAGAGAAAGAAAGTCGTTTAAAAGTTATAAAAATGAATTTTGTTTATTACATACAATAAGGAAGACATTGTATAAGAAATATATCCTCACATACATATATAAAATCTTCATTACGAGCGACATGTGTGTTTTCTACGTTTCACGTCATGATTTTAGACATGATGATATCGCAATAGGGGCAAGTTATTTTCGCTTGTCGCGGACGCAACTAAAATTAACGTACACGTCTCGAACGACGAGTCCACTCCGCGGATTCGTATCGAATGACATCGCTTTCGACACAATCCGTCGTTGTAATATTGAAAAAATAATAATAAACACTCGGATGATCGATCACGACGAGTACGTTTATGTGAAGTTTTGTTTACTCGTCCAAGTCTTTCGACGCGCGCGGAACACGTGTTCCGATGTTAAAAATTTCATCACGAGAGTGAATGAAACTGATTCGCCGACAATAAACAGATCTAACTGTCCAGATATGTATGTTTCGACAGAAGACTAATATACAGAGTATGTGAACAAAATACGCAACTATAACACAGGTTCGTCGACCCTTCGACGTTGGTACAATGTATCCAAATGTAATAGATATTCGAAAATCACATACACACACACGGATATATATATATACATACATACACACACATACATACATACAACCCTCGTATAACACAATCGTTAGATTCCTAAAAAATACCGTGTTATGCGAATTCATGTTATACAAAACAAAGAACTAGTACAAAAATCAAAGTTAGGTTCCAAAAAAACAATAATAAATAATTAAAACAATAATTGATCAAAGTATTACATGATGTTTTCTTCTTCATCGCTGTTAAGTACCATTAAACGAGGATATTTTCTTCTCGGCAAAATATTCTGATCTTATGAGCTTTCTTCCGCATCATCTTAGTTTCTTTTTTCAAAAAATCTGTTATTTTCAATATTTTCTTTTAGTTGAAAGATCTTTACAAATTTCGTTATATGGAGTTGTGAATTTTTTTCTTTCAGTATAAGTATCTGTATTCAGAAAATATAACTCCAATTGTTCGACTAAATTTAGCTTTTTATTTATCCTTTTTAGGGTAAAATTTTAAACTTTTGCGTTTAAAGGGGTATTCTAATCTAGAATTTCGAAAAAATCGATTTTTTTGTTGCATATTTTCAAAGTTTAGACCTTTAAGAATATGTCCTTAAGAGCATTTTTCGAAATTCGAATTATTTTCGGAGTTATAGCTATTTTTTTGACGTGCCAACCAATCCGGTCTAGCCGGAACGAATCAACTTTAAACGCGTTTTTCTCGAAACTACTTTTTTCGACACAGTTGACATGATATCTCAAGTTATAATGGACCGATTTACTTGATATTTGGTACAGAGCTTTTCAATATAACAGTGATTGCTTAGGATTTTTTGAAAATTTTATTTCTTACTATTTTTAAAAAATTCCGAAAGTTGAAAAAATAGGGCAAAAAAATGACTGTTTTTTCATACTGTCGCCATTTTGCGAAAAAAAATTTTTTTTTAATTTCTCTAGGCGGGGATACTACTACAACCTTCTTTTTCAATAATTTCCAAAAATGTTTTGTTTCAAATGACCGGAAGGGTTGGAACTACGTCAACCAGGAGACACCTTTTTGTTCGAGCATCCACTTTGCCAGCCTGTACCTTTTTCAATTTTGATTTTTTTGTTTTTAATAATACTTTTTTATACTCTTAAAATATCAATAAATAACTGATAAAAATGGATAGTAAAAATATTTGTTGTTTTTTTTATAGCGCCTGAAAAAACATCTAAAATTCGTGCGTCTAGACTAGAATACCCCCTTAAATCTGCGCTATCGTCCTCTGATTTAATTTCCTTTATCTCAAATCACCAAATTTGATTTATCTGCCTCTTCTTCAAACAGTAATTCTTGAATATCTTTAAAATTCATACCATCCAAACCTTCTTTTAGAGACATAACAAATTCTACTTTCCAACTTTTGAACCGTGTGGTAGGAATTCCGTATTATATAAAAGTTACCTATATATATATATATATATATATATATATATATATATATATATATATATATATATATAGACAAGATGTTTAATCACTTGGATTTGCTAATGTTTTTAACAACTCCAGGTAAGCTTGAAAAATGATAGAATAATTAAATGATGTAAGTCAAAACATTAACATCTCATAATGAACCACGATAAGACAAAAGTAATGCACAATAAATTTTCAAATCAAATATGAATCGAACTAAAAAAAAGAAATAAAAGAAGTTGAAAATTATATACGTCTGGGGCAGAATTCATTAACACTAAATGAACATTTATGAGAGTAAAAATAACGTAAATTCAGAAGAAATTCACATATTATGAATTTGAATATTTCTCTACGTTTATAGAAAACAATTTTTTAATTAACGCATCTCTTAATTATTTTCATTTATTTCATTTTTAACATCTATGTAAGATTTTAGATGCTAGAATATATATATTTATCATCATCATCATCATCATAAAGCCCATATCAATCCACTACTGGACGAGAGCCACAATGAATGCTACTATCATATATATATATATATATATATATATATATATATATATATATATATATATATATTTAAAAAAAGAAACAACAACTAAAATCGGTCTGTATGTTTTTAACTTTCGTTCATATAATATTTCTTTTTATTTAAACGTTCGGAAATAAGAGTTAATATATTTTGTGGATTGTTGTTCGTTGAACTAAATGAATTGTACTACTATATTCTGACTGTTCGAACGATGAACTGATATTAAAAAAAAGAAAGAAATAAGAAAAATAATAAAATAATATCGTAAAAAACACATTGACCGTTGTTTTCGTTTAATGTAGAAGTTGGTTTCGATTAAATCGCCGATTCAACTATATCCAATTAACAATAACCCGTTAGCATTGTAATAAAATTAATTGTATATATATATATATATATATATATATATATATATATATATATATTTGTGTGTGTGTGTGTGTGTATGTATGCATACATACACACGTTCACATAAGAAAACCTGTCGATCGAAACAAACACGGTCATGTTTTTGTTCGTTCACGTCCATTTTTCATTATTACATCACTAATGTCTATACGTATGTGTGTATTTTCAACGAGCAGAAAAACATTGGACCACATCTCGCGACCAATCGCACGTTCTACTTGCGATTCGGTCTCGTAAGCAAGTTCGGGATTTCCGTAAAACCGAAAGTACGGTGTGCAAACATACAATCTATCGTTCGATCGAGTCCTTGTACGAACATTTATTCATTATTTTATTATTTTTTGTTCGTTACCATATGAGCTACTTAATGACCAGAAGTTCTGTTCTTCACGGTCATTAAAACCCGCATCCGTCCACGAAGGTCGACGGTCGCGTACACGGCAATTTCCGATTTACGCCGCCAGATCTGTCTTTTGTGCGCGCGAGACGACGGTTTAATCGAAATAAGGAACGATAATTAATATGTATGTGCGGATCGAGGACTCGTTTCGAAAACGTATTCATTTAAAAACGTAAGAAATCATGGCCGAAATACGAAAGCGCGCTCGTCGTACGTTGATTCGATTTCGAAAACGTAGTGAACGGTCCTTCCAAATGTACTGGAAGTCGGTGTTTCATTATCGAAATTGTCACGGAAATCGTAGAAATCGCGAACACAAAATATGTATGTTGTATATCGTAACATCTGTCAGTTTCGAACTTTCAAATCTTGCGAAGCGCTCGTCGCTCGAAAGAATTTTCGTATCGAATTGTCTTTACGACCACAGACGACACTTTCGATCATCAGCCCATCGAAATATAGGGTCATCCAAATCTAGATTTGTAATAATTTGTAATTTTTAAATTATATATGTTTTATTAAAAAGAAGCAAAAGGAACTGTACACATGTTTCCCCACATACGCCACCATCCTATGCACATGTTTCTTTTTAATAAAATACAAATATAGGCGTCACATCTGGACGATCCTATATAATAGAAAACACGCATATGAACAAAGATTTATTTCGTTTACAATTCGATTTAGTACACACACATACATACATACATACATACACACGCGCACACGATAATAAATATAGGATTTTATAATATTCGAATTCATTCCCAATTGATATTACCCCATTTTTATTCTCCTGCTCACTTCATCCTAAATGTGTTTTTTTAGTATTAACGAGTTGACCCAGATATGTAACTTTTTCTATTTCTCTTCCTTTTAGTTCGATTCTTTTTTGACCTGAAAATGTATTGTATCGAAGTTCAGCATAAAACCTATCTTTTAACTCTCTTTATTCAATTCTTCTAATTTCTTTTCCGAATTCATGTGAGTTTGCCAAAAAAATAATAATATCATCAGGAAATCTTAAGCGGCCAAACACATCTCTCCATTTATTTCTATTCTCTCAGATTCCTACTTTTAGTGTCTCGACTACTTCTTCTAATGCAGATGTAAATAATTTTAATGGTATCATATCGACTTGTTCGATCCCTTTAATTATTTAAATTTTTCTGTTCTTTCAGCTAATTGTATAGAGCAGTGGTGGCGAATCTATGACCCGTGGGTCAGACAACTTTTTTTTTAGCATTTGGATGTTGTACGCCATCTAGTAATTTCGTGCCTCTTTTCTCTGACATACCTGGGAACATGTCCCTACTCTTGCCATGTATCCTCATATGGTTTGTTCTAGGTCTTCTCATGATTGTTGATCCTCTTTCGCGATTTGGGAAAAATTACAAAAAACCCAAATATATATCTTTGTATCTAAAAAATGGAAGGCTGGAGAAATGGTGACCCCTCCCCCCCTAGGCTGAGCCATTCGCAACGGCCGTGTTGTTCTTTTTGTTTTTCAATTTAGTAGCTGATCTTTTCAATATGTTTTTGATATCGTCGTTGTATGTTCGGTTGCAATCTTACGTTTCTCCTTCTAAGTTTATTTATTCTATTGTTCATAGGTACGATCTTCGCTCTCTCGAGATTGCGGGTCAGACAACTAACACACGAAGGCTTTTTAAATGATCCACGCGTTGATTTTTTTAAACTTATTTTTTATATCATAAAAGAGAGAACAGATAATCGAAAATATTAAATAATTAAAGTATAAGTATTTTCAAGTTTTTCTTCTAACAAATTTTCGGTGTTTCCAAATTATTGGTACCCTTTTTACCATACCCTCCCAAATGACGCCACTAACTTAGTGACCCACGGGTTAATATTAAAAAAAATAATGAACAAAATTTGATCACTGGTATAGAGAATGTATATTTCTATAAATATTTCTTAAGAGCTCATTACATGCCTCTTCTATTCCTTGATTCTTAATTAAGGAATAATCTATAAATCCCATAATCCATAAATCCAAGCCAGAGTGATATTTGATATATTCGTTGCATCGACTAATAACACTTCCATAAAAACTGACTGTGTTCATCAACATTCATTAAATTGACAGTTTAATATACAACGAATAAAAGCAAAAGAAAAACATAAATAAAAATCGATTGGTCGTTTTGACGAATCGTTGATTAATGATTGATCTCAAATCCGTACCGACTGTGTTTATAAGATGTCGAGATGTAAAGAAAACACAGATTCGATCGTGTTTGAAAACATTCAAATCTGAAATTATATTTTTTTTAAATTCGAGTTTTGAAATAGTAGCTAAAGATTTATCATCATCGATAGAAAACATGTGTTTCAGATTAGATAACACGACAAACAATGAATAAGATTAACTCTGACACTAATTATCCGAATCAATAATTATAATTATATAGATAAACATTATAATCTATTTTATATACACACATACACACAAATAAATACTTATGATGACAATGAAAAAAAAGAAAAAAACTAACTAGCCTATTAAACTGTTCGTATTAACAGTCATCGTGTTGATGGAGATACAGATTCTCTGATAATGGTGTGGTGCACTGTTGAATCATACACACACATACACACGTACGTGAATCCATCCGACTGAACTCAATGCAAAACATCAGCTGATGACGACGACAACGTTCGTAATTATAACACGTGCGCAAGTGTGCAGCGAAGGCATTAAAAATATATTTGTTCTTCGCGAACGATGAATCATCATCATAACCATCATCCTCTCCGCTTCACATTTCTCAAGGTTGTCGATGTATGCGGATCTGAAAGGAGATCGTATTCTCCGAAGGTTGATCGCCGGTGTCGATACGACCCGACATCGTCATTATTATTGTTTTTATTGTTGTTTGTTAATCATGTAGTAGGGCGACGATCCGAATACAAGAAATCGGAACGGACGGCATTACTATTTCTTTTCGATATTCGTCATATCGTCATCTCTCTGTAACGTGCGCGACTGTAAATATTCGACAAATCGTCGGTTTAATATTGATGATCGATGTAAATTTTCTTGTAAAATATTACATACATATTTGTACTGTCATTTTGTCCTCGATAATATGTAATCTTCTCACACCATGACACTTTCTCCTTCATGTGTTACAGTTGGTTACAAAAAATATTAAATTTTAACAAACAAATCTATGATTAAACCGCTGAACTTTTGGAAACGAGTATTTTTTAATGATGAGACTAAATTTGAAATAATGGGAAATCATCGACGTCAAACAGTTTGTAGAAGTAGCAATGATAATGCTTACATTAACAAGTTCCTGTATTATATATATAATGGAATTTGGTCCCTCAATTCACGCGGAGTATCCATTCCACGTGGATTTGTTTTACGCGAATGAAAATCGCGTAAATTGAGTCCACCAATACAACAGAAAAAATATTAAAAATAAAATCGAATAAAGTTAGAGAAACACATATTTATTTCACATAGCTTAACGAAAAAATAATGACGTTTCAGAAAACAAAAATAGATAAATTTTATTCGGTGTCACTATCGCTACTGTAATTCGAAACAATCAACCTTTTATATATTTGTATCGTGCTTTTATACGTTCAAGTAAGAATTTGCGTCACTCTGATATATTAGGTTGGCAAATATCTCCCTTCCGCCTTCTGGTCTTTTGAATTTCGCAGCTATGTACAAAAAAAAAAAAAAAAGCGGAAGGGAGATACTTGCCAACCTAATATAATAAATTCCATGAAAAATTATATAAAATGAAATCTATCTGACCGCGTATAAAAAGTGTCGTGTAAATCAATACCGCGTAAAAAAAGTCCCGCGTAAATATATATATATATATGTATTCCAATAAACGCTCCATAAGTTTAAATGGAAACGAAAGTATTTAATTATATATATTTTTTTAAGTATATTCTATGACATTAATGATGGAACACAGTTTCACTCATATGACCAACCCGACTTCGCTTGACATAGTGTATTCGTTTAGTCCAATTTTAGTCACTCTCGCATATAATTGTGATCGAATTTCATGAATTACACGTTCAATGCGTATTTTTAATGCTTCTGTCATTTCGTGCAATAATGCGCTCATTAAACTCTTGTTTCAATAAGTCTATTGAAGTTTTTACAATTTCTAAGCATTGTTAAAGTATTAAACGTTCCATAATAATTTACCAAACTATACTGAGTTGAAATGTCAAAATGAACTTAAAAAAAATCCAAAAATGGCTGCCACCAGTTGTCAAAATTCTGACATTCTTATTGGAAAACCCTATAAATATATATATATATATATATATATATATATATATATATATATTGTGTGTGTATTATGTAAGCGATAGTTAATCACAATAAACTTTATTACTTGATAATAATTAATGTTATCATCGTTTCAACGAACAGTGAGTCACCTACGAATCTACCGAAAAATATGTTTTTTTTACATGTAGTTTCCACTCTCTTCAATAGTAATATATCTACATATATTTGACAATCTGTCTGATTTATATGTGGTCACTATGAACGAAATTAATTACTGCATATGTATATATATATATATATATATATATATATATATATATCACTGTATGTGTGTGATAAAATTAATCACGCACTTACACTGACATACACACATGTTAATTTTTATCAATAATCTGTGATATTCGACAAGTCAACGGCAATTCTTCATACTTATACATCATTTATATCCATATCACTTTCGAACATTCGTACGTTTTTATTTGACGTACACGGTTCTCGTTCTTATTGTTCTTGTTACATTGTCGTCGTCCTACTCGTCATCGTTGTTTACTGCCGTTATTGTCTTCATGTTCGACGGTTACGATTACGTTAAACGTTAACTATCAGAGCACGACTGTGTCGTTCACAAGAACGTGCCAGAAACGAACTCGAACAGAATCGTCACCGATCGCAGAATCAACGACATTTAATTATCACGATGCGAGTTTCGCGAATCGTAAAATACCCAGGATTATGCGTGTGTACGTGTCTTTTCCCTTTGTTGTTCATTCAATTTACTGTAATTTTTAATAATTGACAAGTACGGAGATTTTTTTACATCCATCGAATTTCATTCAACAGTCTTACCTATATATGTGCATACATTCAAATTAACATGCAGACAACTCGAAAAAATCGTGATTTAGATTCTCTACGAAAATTATCAATCTGTCTTGTATTCCGATTAGACGCCTAGTTTGAAATCGAATCTCTATGCGTTCCGTTCACGACGAACATACATTACCGACGCATTGTATCGCTCGTTAGCCTTGAAAATGACTCGTTCGTCGACTTGTTCACCTTTAAACGATACGTCTAGTAACCGTCACTCGAAGGCGCGTCTATGACCGTGGTCGGTACGACGCGACCCGTCTCGATAGAGAAAATATCGTGTCTTCGATCGGACAATTCAGGTAATAATACCTGGGTGTACACTTGGATAGGAAGCTCACGTTTAAAGAGCGTATCAAAAGTGTACGAGGAAAAACGAACGGCGCACTGCGACAAATTTACAGCCTGATGGCTAGAAATAGCAGTATGAAGAAAGAGAACAAGCTAACACTATACAAGGCAGTGATGATGTACGCGGAGAAACTCATACAACTCCCATATCGTCTCGCTGCAAACAGCCCAGAACAAGATTTTAAAACTGGCTCTTGATAGAAGAAGATGGTATAAATATAAATCTTCTATGCTACATAAAGAAGCTGGAATAGATACGGTTGCAGACTTTATTAACACCATGGAGTGGAAATTTTACGCGAGGAAAAAGGACCATGACAACTCTTTGATAAATGGGTAGCCGGGTAGGAACACATAGAAGAAGAAACGTCACAATGCAACCGTACATATTCACAGAGGATTACGAGACAAAGACGAAAAGACCAGCCGCAGCTGGTCGACAAAATGAAGGCACGTATATAAATTTTTCACATGGTCGAAGAATCAACTTCGGTCGGGAAGGGAGTGGGCGAGCTGCTAGTTTACGGCACCATCCATTCGACACACTTTTAGAATAGATATCAGGGTTTTTTGAAATTTTTCCCAGATAACGTACAGATGCAGAAGACTGAATAATGTATAAGATACAAACAGATATGGAGACATATAGCGAGCTAATCGTACGTCCCTAGGTACGTTAATGAAAAGAAGAGCAAAATTATCAGAAGACAAAGAACAACAAAAGATGAAAAAAATCAGGTAATCGGTGCTCGTTCGCTTCGAAAGTTTCCTCCGGATTAAACAATATTAGACGACGATGTACAAGATACGAAAGTGGAAAAGGAAAACTGATCACAAGTCATCGTCCAGACGCTCATCCTTCTTCAAATGTCTTACATATATAAGCAATGCAATTAAGTCGTACGTCGAGATTAACATATACAAACATACAAATGTATATAGAAACAGATAAAACGTAAAGATATTTGTGTGTGTGTATATGTATGGAAAGAAAGGTATTTTTATCGAGTTCTAATGAAAATAATCGCACGTCCGATCTCATAGATCGCATTCACGATTACAAAACGTTGCATCGATTAACAAATTCAACTATCGGAACTGAACAATGGCAATTAAACGATTAGTAATCGAGAATTTAAAAATCAGTTTATTAATTTTCACGCTCGATGAATCGACGAACAAAACGCTTACATAAAACGTACACATACAAATAAACATTCTAATGTTCATTGTTAATGTCGAATTCGATTAAATTAACCGAATCGTGGCCTTTTACTTTCACTACGCTATACAACATTGTTGAATACACACACACACAGAAATACATTGACATGTATTTGTGTATATATATATATATATATATATATATATATATATATATATATATATTGATTGATTGTGTACCTGATTTGAAATCCCTCTATTCGAACAGAAAACGTAATCGATCACAATCATTTTTTCATTTCAAGCGAATACATGTTTCGTATTTTCAATTGCTTTGATAATTTTAATTGTTTCGTTTCGAAATCGTCTCGACTAATGGTTGCAAATTGATTATTAATAACGGAATGTATATAAGCATATACAAAATCAAAGCGTGACAATTTCAAGAAAAGAAAATAACCAAAATTCTTTCTATCACGAATTGTTAACATTTTTAATGCTCTTGACCAGGCAGGCCCGTGCAACATTTTAAACGAAAGAGCTAATTGCAAATTTTGTGAAAACTTAACAGACCGTACTACATTCTATCAAGGGCAGGGGATATGGTGTTCCCTAGTTGGTGTGGTAGGTCCACAGATATTTTGAATAATTAAATGCAAATGCATTAATCTTGAGATTTGTAATTTTGTTTTTTAAAAAAAACACACTTCTTTGGTAGAAACATTGCACAAAAACGTCATTATTAGAAATGATGTATTTTATGGGCCTATTGACACTAGTCAACATTCATACAGTATTCACGCCCATTACCGCTCGTCCCACACCCTCTTATCAACCAAAATCCCCGACCTAAAAAAATTAGTTTTAGAGAAAGAGGGTGTGAGACGAGCGGTAATGGGCCGTGAATACTGTATGAATGTTGTCTAGTGTGAATAGGCCCTATGTGTAGCTTGTTTACAGAGACATTGTTACATTTTTTTATTAGAAATAAATTTGAGGCAAACATTGTATATATAAATAAATTATCTCAATTTACTTTGCTTTTGTAAATTTTCTTAATATTCAGTTATATATATATATATATATATATATATATATATATATAACAATTTAGTTTCTGTCTCAAGAGATACCGATTCAATACGCAGACCATATCATTAAAAAAATAAATAAATAAAAACGGAACAATAAATAACATCTCTTGAGTTATAATGAGCGAATACTTGAATTAAGACAAATAAACATAGCCAGACACGCATGTTCCTAATAAAAAAAGAGTCGACCACTAGTCGGAGATGCATTGAACAAACAAGAAAATATACAAGACGAAGAGGATAGCCGCCGCGTGTAACCTGGAATGCCGCTGATCAAAAACCTTCTAACGAACGTTTAATCCAAACCAAAGACGTACGAGATGTTCGTGATGCAAAGGTCGTTACCATTTAGTATAGACGCTCTAGCACTCGACTCCTTCGAGACCACAGACACGACCATCGGTCTATATTTTAAACGTTTACAATACTTGCAGCGTCGAGGGTGATAATTCATTTGCATGAAAGAATCGTATATATTTTTTTTTATCTATAAATGATGTTTTTATGATCCGAGTTACTTACTAGTTCCTCGTACATGTTTATATCTCGTATATTGAAATATTTAACGTTATTATTTATATATGACGTCCCATTAGAAACGCACAACTTAATTTTTAAATAAAACATATCTTTTTGTGTGAGCTATGATGATTATGCACTCAAGATAGGACACGCTATATAATTAACTGATAGTTCATAATTTAAACACCGATATACGATTTAATTTAGTTTATCTCATTACAAGGGTAAAATTTATATTTTATAAAATTATATACACATAATATAAACGTTCTCTTTAAGCTTGATCAACAGATATTTATTTCGTATGATATAATGCTATTTACAAGTTTAACAAGGACACTTTTTTATCAATACAATATATTCTATTGATCAAATGTGTGATTTTTTTAAAAAAAAATAAAGAAAAAAATTATTACATGCATATATATATATATATATATATATATATATATATATATATACGAGCCGTTTGATAAGTCCGTGTAAATTCCGAAAGATGGCACCACTGGTGCATATCGAGGTTATTTTTAATTAGTAGCACCTCTTGGAAGAACACACATCAAGTTTCAGCCATATCGGTCTATTCCTTTGTGTTTGACAATCGTTGGAATCAAGGAAATCGAGTGATTGTCAAATAATGGACGAAAAAGAATTTCGCGTGTTGATTAAACACTACTTCATTAAAGGCAAAACGCCTCAGGAGACTAAACAGAAGCTTGATAAACATTATGGTGACTCTGCACCTTCGATTAGTGCGGTTTATAAGTGGTTTCAAAATTTTCGGAGTGGCCATATGAGCACAAGAGATGCTGAACGTTCTGGACGCCCTGTTGAGGTCACCACTCCAGAAATCATTGATAAAATCCATGATATGGTGATGGATGACAGAAGAGTGAAAGTGCGTGAGATTACTAGTGCTGTAGGCATCTCGTGTGAACGGGTACATAATATTTTGCACCAACATTTGGACATGAAAAAGCTATCCGCCAGGTGGGTGCCGCGATTGCTCACGATCGACCAAAAACGAGGTTGTGTGAAGTGTTGCAAGAACGGTTTGCAGCTGTTTCAGCGAAATCCGCAGGACTTTAAGCGTCGTTTCATCACTGTAGATGAAACATCGATACATCACTACACTCCTGAGACCAAAGAGCAGTCTAAACAATGGGTTATCGAGGGGGAATCTGCTCCGAAAAAGGCGAAGACAATTCCTTCGGCCGGGAAGGTTATGGCGACTGTCTTTTGGGATTCGCAAGGAATAATCTTTATCGACTATTTGGAAAAGGGTAAAACCATTACAGGTGCATATTATTTATTGTTATTGGATCGTTTGAAAACCGAGTTGCAAGAAAAACGTCCCCGATTAGCCCACAAAAAAGTCCTCTTTCATCACGACAACGCACCAGCTCACACCTCAGCAGTTGTGGCCGCAAAACTAATGGAAATAGGGTTCCAAATCGTTTCACATCCCCCTATTCTCCAGACTTGGCTCCATCGGACTATTATTTGTTCCCTAATATGAAGAAATGGCTCGCGGGAAAAAGATTTTATTCGAACGAGGAGGTGATTGCAGGAACGAATGACTATTTTACAGACTTGGACAAATCCTATTATTCGGAAGGGATCAACAAACTAGAGCAGCTTTGGATGAAGTGTATAAGCCTAAAAGGAGACTATATTGAAAAATAAAAACGATTTATTCAAAAAAATTAAGCAGTTTTTATTTTTACACGGACTTATCAAACAACCTCGTATATATATGTATATATATATATATTCAATGCTCTGATGCTGTATAATAATTCACCGTATTGATACTAACAAAGAAATCCGTAAATAATGAAAGTAGAACAAAACGCTAAATGTTAAATACTAGTTTATTTAGTTATCAAATACGACGATCTATTTAAATAATTAACATATAAATAATGCATGACCAGAAGAACTAATAAATGGCACGAGTTATGTCGATATTCTCTATATGCTGTTTTTTTTTAAAAAAAAAAAATACCACCTCTATATAAAATATTACTCGATCGAATTGTATAGTATTGTATATTCACGAACTCTGTGCACATGCTAATGTCGTCGATGATTCAAGCTCGTTTCAAAACGCAACACAACTATACCTGACCACCCACACGTTTAAAATGCAAACATACATACATACATATATTGTATGAATATATATATATATATATATATATATATATATATATATATATATATATGTTTTTATGTATGAATAGTTATGTATGTATGTATGTTTAAAACACATAATATGTACTTTCAAAACAGGTTTACGCAATTTGGCAATAACATCAACTCGTTTCTCACGACATGCGACATTCAGAATACCATGTTTCGATTTTATACGAAATTTTATACACACTTACATACATACATACATATATATATATATATATATATATATATATATATATATATATATATATATATATATATATATATACATATATATATATATATATATATATATATATATATATATATATATATATATATATATATATATACATATATATGTATATATATATATATATATATATATATATATATATATATATATATATATATATATATATATGTACATAAATCTTGTACACAGTTGTTAATGCACATTACTCGTTATGTTTACGAGAGTGCAAGTGTGCAGTCACTTGGTTCACGTCCGTGTCCGTGTTTTATTTCGCAAACTCATTTAAACCGGAGTCATCTGTCCAACAGAACGATTATCGTTAGAAAGTTAATGGACTCTCGAGGGTCGAAATGAAAAAATAAAATAAAATAACAAACGTATACGTTGATTAATCGATGCACTCGCCGCACCACGTGAACATTTAATTCCTCTCCTCTATTCCACTATCCGTGTATCATTCGTCTATCTTAGCGCAGCCATCGACTGGCGAAATCGGTAGACGTGCGATTTCGAAAATCCAAGTTTCTACTCTTTTTATTCGTCGACATACTGTCGTTAACGATAATGGCCATTTAAATATTGCACAATGGACATTACCACGTACGATTTCGAAAATGTACATATACGAATATTCGACTAATAGAGATGACAAATTGTTTTCGAGACAGTGATTACGATTGAATATATTTATTCGATGTATGAATTTGTAAATTATATATATACATATATAATTATCATCATACAAACTTACATCAGCTCGTTATCAGACGAAAACCTCATTGAATGTTATCATCATTCACTGGTATTTAGTCATATTCACTACACTAATTAAGTGAATTAGTGATGATTTTTCAATCAGGGTTTACTCCCTTAAATAGATCTTTTTCAATATATATATATATATATATATATATATATATATATATATATATATATATATATATATATATATGTCTAAATGTACATGCATATATTCTTCTTGTTCTCATAGACCACATGCTCGTTCTTGCAAATAATTTACCGAAA